>JBAMJV010007359.1:0-86002 GCA_037951105.1 Echinarachnius parma | reverse complement strand
GTTTAATTGCTTGTTCTGTTGTTCGACGTAAGATTTGAGTTCTAACGGAGCTGAAATGGAACTTTTTTTGCTTGAGAGTGAAAGTAAAGTGTTCCAAGATTATTGCGAATGCTGGAAACAACATACACAATGGAAATTGGAATAACATTGATGTTGGTAAGTAGATCAAACCGTAGTAGTAACAGCTGTAATTAAGACTTGCGTTAGACTAGGCCTGCTTATAGACTAGATCTACCGTTCGATGTGGAATATAAAGCAAATAATCACCTTTTGGTTTCAGGTGATGGCAAACTATCACTTCCTCGGCGATCTGAATGTATACGCTATCTTTCCTCAGCTTCGCTTCGGAAAGATAGCTACATCCAGATCGCCTTGGAAGTGATAGATTGTCCCATCACCTTCACCAACGGTAATTATTTGCTTACTATTCATGGGACCAGTGATAATTGGGTTGATTCTGGATGCCTCGAACAGTGAAATGTCAACACAATGATACAAATAAGACCATTTTATGAAGTAAATGACCGAAATTAACATCATGAATGTTATGGTAATAGACCAAATGACCATTCGATTTTAAACGAACTGGGTATTTAAGAACAAAAATTCAGTGGAGCAGCTTGGCCGAACCGATTGGTTTAAAACGCGATTCATTTTTAGACAACAATAACAATTTTCCTTTAAATATTTGTTTAATACCCTACCTTATCCTGCACTCCTGCGAAGTCAACAAGCTTCAACAGCACTTCTATCATATCTTCTCGAGGTTCGACGCAGTAGTAGCGCGCCCCCTCCGGCAGAACACTTGCAGCGTTGATGGCCGAATACCCGATCAGGGAGCCGAGCTCGAGCGACACCATGGGCTGCTTCTCCTCGATTATCTTCTTGACAATCGGACCTGTAGTCGATCACAGTATGAATGACAGTATAATATGAGGGAGGTATGTGATGACGTCTCGATTAAGCCCCACCCCATCCCCAAACACACCAACAAAATACTGGATTACTGTTACCTAATTAACTAGTTCCCTTTAATATGAAATGCATAAAACATGATCCTTTTAAGCCCTCTGCAGACAGAGCCGACTCGACCCGATTCGACTGGTTTTCATTCGGATCGGCTCAGTTTTCAGTGCCTCGCGACACACATTTTGTCAGTCGAGAGACAGTCGGATGTCAAGTGGGGCCGATTCAACACGATGAATCGGCTCCGACCGACCGGGCCCGACTCTAGCCTGATTGAAACCAGTCGGATCGGGTCGAGTCGGCTCTGTCTGCAGAGGGCTTTACACTGTAATATGAAAAATGCATACAACGATATGTTATGATAGCGAACCGGACTATCAATTATGCTACTTTCACCCTTTGGTGAGTTGCATTTAGGGCGAGTCGATACAAAGTGACACTCGCCATATCTCGCGATAATTCGTGCAGAACTCGGAACATTATTCGGGACAACTCGGAACAGCTCGGCAAACTTGCCAGAAAAAAAAGTTAATTCAGTACCTTTGACGTCCCCGATGACTGGGAGGAGTGATGCCCCTTTCTGTTCGCCAATTAATGTGTCGAGGGCTTGAATCACACTGGCCGGGTCTCCCTTCTGCGCATGCTCCTCAACGAACGGATAGATCCGATCGAGGAAAGGACCGTGTCGGATCCTGCTGATCATCCGCCTGGCCGCTGCACGGAGAGATAAACAATTTGTATATTTTTTAAAGCCGAACTCACAGTCACAGAGTCGTCTCGACCCGATCATCAAGTTAATAATTTTATACAAATCTTTATCATAACCTTCGCGTTTTTGATTTCATATCCTTCAGCTTTGCGTCGGATTTATAATATCTTCTGACCAGGAAGAACCATCATCAATAAAGGCCTCGTGGTTCAATGGTTAGAGCACTGGTCTATAACAATCCGTTAGTTTTGGTTATCGATTCCCGTCGAACATCAACAACAAATTATAGAACCATTTATAATTGTTAAAAAAATAATAATAAGTCGAGACTACAACATGATCTACAATAGGAATTCTTGAGGATGACGATATTTCTAAAGAAAAAAAATATACAAAAAATAGACGATTTGACAGTCGATTTTGTGCTTTATGATCATGTGTACTTCATTGTGTTGTTACTATGGTACCTACTAGCTTAGTGAGGGAGATATATCATATCAGCAGGCGGATCCACCCCAAACAGGGTCAGCCCTAGTCCAAAAAATCAGCCAATGTTTTGAGGGTTCTTTGACGATTTTTTTTTTGTTACCCGCTAGCTCTACATAGTATGACGTCATAATATTAAAGGACCCCTCCAGAACGAGATGGATTTGTCTGTCTAGGTCAGCCCCCGCCCTCCGTACAGTATAAAGAGACAATAGGATAGTACACAAAGTCATTGCAGTAACTCGAATAGACTCCCATGGACTATTCTAAATAAGAGATAATTATATCGCCATTGAACCAGAACCAGAACATCAACATTGCCATTTTTGGCCCAAACTTCCCCTTCCCCACCTCTCTACTCTGTCTCTCTACTCCACCCCTTCCCCTTGCATTGTCTGTCTGCCCCACCCCCACCCCCCCCCCCCCCCCCCCCCCACACACACACACACACACACTCATAAAATTGTTTAAATATGAATATACACGTCGGATGACCCGCAATACTAATACAAAGATTGCAACATTTATTTTTTTCTCGAGCAAAAAAATGATGAGTCAAACCCGCATATTTCTCCAAATATTTCCAGCTTCAGCCGAATAGCCTATATTCCCTACAATATCGCGTGACACAATGATTACTTGGCAGAATTGCTGAGCTTAATTTTACCTGACGAAATTATATGTCCTAATTTCAACAGCTAATAATATTAATATCACATACAGTTTATCATTATACATAAATACGGTACATACAATTTTACAATTGATATAAATATTTCATGTCAGTTTGTTTGGTTTCATATTTAACTGTGCCCTTTCCGAATAAAAAATTGAAGCAAACTATTATGCATTGTTTCTTTATGTACAAAGTAATATTGAACAAAAACAACATATTTCCAAAAGATCAATTTAGCATTTGTATGAATTGTACAGCAAGTATATTGCTGCTTAAACTGAATTCAGTAAAAAAAAAAAAAAAAAATCCTTTCCCCCTATTGTTACACGATTCTACATTTGTATCGCTGATTGGAAGATGTACTTTATGTTTTATTTTAAAGAAAACAGATATAGAAAGCCAGGCAACATTACCATTAGTACAAACACGCTACAGATTGTACGGTATCTCGGGATTCCTACCAATAGACTTATCAAAGATTGTCTAAACGAACTGAATCATTTTGAGTGTCAACAATACAACATAAAACCAACATTTTAAAACCAATCATTTGTACTTTGTCCGCATTGTGAACTAACTGACCATCAAATTGTATAAAATGTTAAAGGGGTAGTTCAGTTTTGGTATAGAGGGCGCTGCACGAAATAATTTTTGTGTGAGATAATGAAAAACTGAGTGTACAATTTGAAAAAGCATACAATTTTAATGGCAGAATCACGGGCGTAGACATGTCATTGATACCCATTCAACTGGGGGGATGATCTATTCATTCATCCCCCCCCCCCCTGATGAATAGGTATTACGTAAGTCGCTACGCCCGTGGGCAGAATAAATTTTATTTGATCAAAATCGGTTCAGAAACGGCTGAAATATCAATAAATATATCCGATCGTAATAAATCTGGGGCCCAGATATATTCGATGATTTTTACAAAAATAAAAAAAATGCTTACACTTTTTCAAAATATTTCAAAAGAAGTTTTAAAATAGTTGTTTATGATCTTTCCATTCATTCATTATTTCAACAAAACATCACATGCATAATTTTGTATGAAAAATGGTTGAAACCAATGCGTTTTTAGAGAGCGCCCTCTTGTGTTTTAGTGACTCCTTTTGAATGATAACAGGCTTTTTACTTAGTCGTTTGTAATTTTCTATACCTTTCGAGCATGGCGGAGTTATAACTAATAGTTTGTAGTGTTATTATGCAGGTTTTGGTTACTAAAGCTCAGCCTTACCAAAACTGTACTTCCCCTTTAAGAGGAAAAATATTGTTCTTTACCAACAGCAATATTCGTAAGCAGATTTAGTAATTAAACAATCACTTAAAAATCACATTTGTATCGTCATTTGGACATACCTGCGATGAAGCATATGCTACTAGAAAATAAAGACAATCGTAAGAGAGTGAGTCATACTTTTATTGGTATCTTCATTATACAATGACTAAGGTTAATATAATTGCAAGACAATAACTGGTGCTAGTATGATGGCGTGTATATAAAGCGTTTTTTTTTTTTTTATAGAAGGATGATAAATTGCATTTATCGGCTTGTTCGTAAAAATTATGATAATTAACGTTTGTATACTTACCTATAACGGGAGCGCGCACAGCAAAGAAACCAACATTTTGCAGTGTGTTCATTTTAGTTGGCCAAACTTCCGGACGCGTTTCATCCGGGGTTTCATCCTTCCTTTCTTCTTCGTTACTACCGCTTGCCATGATTTCGATCGAGATCGAATTCACCCGAACAAATGACACCTACAAGCTATTCGATGACGATAACTTTAAAAGGGTGACAGCGATGGTGACGACGGAGATATTGATAATGACAACGACAAACTAGTGTTGATGACGACAACACGATAATGATTACGACTACGATGACAGTAATTCATATACACACGCACTTTCCTTCACCCCCCTTCACAGTGTTGCAACGAATAATGATGTCATATAATGTTGATATTGCTAAATGAACGAGATTGTCTTTGGAGCTCAACTGTACAGCTATGTTTTAAAGTTGCCCAGACACTGCATAAAGAGGGCGCTGTGGAACATCGCGGCTCTTGTCAGAGGCGTAGTAGACCAAAACATCAGTCTTTATATTTCGCTCGAAGGGTTGATTTATTCGATAAAAGGCCCGATAGAAAAGTAAACCCCATGAAGATTCTGTATATTTCTGACTATAGTGGCGTAGATACTGTGAGCACGGGAGAACGTGCCCACCCACCCCCCCCCCCCCCCCCTTTTTCTCTATCCAATAATTTACAAAAACATTACAAAACCGTATCGTATCAAAGGGGATGTAAAGATCATGTGTTCGTTGCTTCGTTTATAACGCTCATGTGCGCTACATGAATACAATTCAGTGTTAATCATTCATGCATGACTTGCCACAGTTCAGCAAAACGAACGTCCACGCAGATTTCCATTGTTTATGAGCACAAATACAAATAAATATTCCCTTTTCATATTTTTGTTCATGAAAACTTTGACCTTTTCGGATTGTATCTAAATAAAGTGTTCCAAGGAAGAAGAAAAAAATCTTAATTACTACTGCTGGCCATGATTTACATGTATATATTATGTGTTTTTTTTTAATGAAAACTTTAAATCAAATAATGATGATGATGATGAGGAGGAGGATGAGGATGATGAGTACGAGAATGATGAGGATGATGAGGATGATGATGGTGATGGTGGTGATGATGGTGGTGATAGTGATAATGGTAATGATGATGATGATGATGATGATGATGATGATGATAAAAAAGATGATTATGATGATGATGATGATCATCATCATCATCATGGCGATGGTGATGATTATGATTATGGTGATGATGATGATGATGATGATGATGATGATGATGATGATGATGATGATGGTGATGATGATGATGATGATGATGATGATGATGATGATGATGATGATAACATGATGATAAGACTCGGTTGCACTGAATTACAATTCAATAATGTTATGTATGTTTGCATATTTTTTTTCTTGGGGTTCATTTTAGAGTGTCGAGCATGTCTAAAAGGCGCAAAATC
Organism: Echinarachnius parma; assembly: GCA_037951105.1. Lineage (NCBI taxonomy): Eukaryota > Metazoa > Echinodermata > Echinoidea > Clypeasteroida > Echinarachniidae > Echinarachnius > Echinarachnius parma. The sequence goes on along the minus strand of JBAMJV010007359.1, from coordinate 80,108 downwards.
CATTGCTCATTCATTGGAATTATTGTGCTTCTCTAGTCATTCACCGTAGATGGCGGGCTTCGAGAACTGTGATTGCTAATTGAACATGTTTTTCTTCAACTTTATTTTGAACAGCGCCATCTGCTGTCAAGTTGGTAATTATCTTCTTTTTTTTCTTGGGGAAAATAACTTTCCCTAAAAATATTACTTTTGAAAATACCAAAAAACGGGAAATTGTAAGGTAAAGCGCGTGATTTTGCGTCAAGATAATAATTTGTACGTTTTTTTGTTGTTATGAAAAGCCCGATTTGTTCGCCGTTCCCAGGTCCAAGGGCGTACAAAGTGCCCTCCTCCCCCTCTCTAAATTCTTTTCTCTGAACCAATTGCTTTGATATTTGGCATACAAGAAACGCAAGTTGAGCTCTACAAGGTGTAATCATTAAAAAAATTAACAAAATACTAAACTGGGGTGCTTAGTATAGTACATTATACCAAAAAGAAAGAAAAAAGGAATGCTGTACATTCTGACAATTATGTTGTTATATGTCAAAGGAACTAATTATTATTATATGTTTGGTGTTTTTTTTTTGGGGGGGGGGGGGGGGAGGGGTGGGGGAAGAACTCGTTTTCTTGGTTATCATTATGCAATTTTACGTTCCATGTCTTTTAGGGTCCCATTCCGTCTGTAAAATACTTCTGAAGGTGACCTTTATATAATAAAGGCTGCGTTTAATAGTTGGGAGATATCCTTATATTTATAATATGTTATTGGAAATACGTTCAACATTTTGTATTACATTCATCAGTATTTTTTGTTAGAATTGTATGTTGCCATTAAAGGTACATGTTGAAAGACCTGCTCTTGAGCATAAAAAATTATATAAAAAATGCTTACACCTTTTCAAAATTTTTCAAAAGAGGTGTTTAATATATAGTTGTTGATGATCTCTCTATTTATTCATTATTTCAACAACCAAAATCACATGGATACTTTTGTATGAAAAATGGTTGAAACCAATGCTTTTTTTAAAAGCGCCCTCTTGTGTTTAAATGGCTCTTTTTTAATGGTAACAGGCTTTTTACATTTGTAATTTATATACCTTTCGAGCATGGTGGAGTTATAACTATTAGTTTGTAATGTTATTGTGCAGGTTTTGGTTACTAAAGTTCAGCCATACTAAAACTATACTACCCCTTTAAAGGGATCTAGTCACTTTGTTGACAAGTGCACAAAGTGATGAATAATTAATAAAAGGTGTATTGGTGTGATCTGATATGTCCAGAAAGTAATGAAAATTTCATGTTAATTGGATGTTTTGGCCGAGAAATTGGCAAAAATGCATATCCCGTATGACAGTTAACCATCTGGACACTTCAATAGTAAAATATCTTTTGAACAAAATTGAAATTTTTAAAACCTAAACCTGTCCCGTGCTTGAGAGAACCACTAGAGTTCCAAGTAAGTTTTGAGGATTTGGACAATGTTACTAAGTCCCTTTAATGTTGTTCTGTGTGGTGGGAGCTGAGATATTTCTGAATGTCTACCCTCCCGAGTTTTCTCCTGATAAAAAAAAAAACCTAGGATGCGCCAACACGTACAGCATTGCATTACATTGAAATTACAAAACTTGCCCAAACGCTGCCTAACAAAATTGTAATAATTTAGGCTATCTCAGCCTAAAAATAACATGGTTTTGCCCAAATATTGCATTGCCCAAACGATCACAGCCCCATATGCTTCCGTTTGGCTTGCAAGCCTTATATAGTTTTATCCCCATTTTGTCTGATTTCAACGTAATGGTTAGTATGTTTCATTAAAATTTTCTAGTCGTTTGTTTTGCATTATCTCTACGCTGTCTAGAAATAATATAATTAATATATATTACATGCCGATATGTTGTCATTTCCCTCCTTCTTTGTGAATGGGGGTGGGGTGGAAGGGGGGGGGGGGGGGGAGGTGGGGTGAAGAATATAAAAAGGTATAGAAAACACATTAAAATTATAATGGCATATTTGTTTTCTTATTTTATGGAGACAATCGATGATATTAATGTGCAAAATGTTTTCCTTACTACTTGTGCAGTGTATTATGTCGCTCATATTTATGCTGGACCACTTCTATTCAGACAAGCCATTTTATTCATAAGTAGGCTATTACCATTAATACAGGGACTTAGTAACATTATCCAAATCCTCATACCTTGTTGTATTCGTATTAACAATAAAAGCATGGGACAGGTTTCGGTTTTTCAAATTTCCCTTTCGTTAGAAAGATATTTACGATTGAAGTGATTAGATGTTAAATTATCCACTGGACCGTCAAAACCGTGTACAAAGTGAGTGCAATGAGATAGTGAATATCACTTTGCATGTTTGCTCATCACTCGGCCATATAACGTCCAATTTTCACACAACACCCAATGGACATATCAGATAACAACAATATACATGGTATCAACCACTCATCACTTTTTGCACATGTCAACAAAGTTACTAGAGACTATGCATTAATGTTTTAAATTCTAACAATTTAACAAACAAGTACATTGGGATTAGGTGGCACTTTAATTAAATGGGGCATACTTTATCAATTTCTTTACTTTCATGTTTGGCTACTTATTTCTTTATTTTCTTATTTTATATTTTAACATAAATAAACACAATTTAAGAATAACATTTTTACGAAATGGAGGAACTCTATAGATTAGAACGTGGTTTGCTAATATTTTGTCCTTCTTGTAATGCAACATTGTATAGCCAACAATTTCGATCAATATGTAAAATGTTCTGAATGTCCAGTTGAGGAACTACAATCTTTGAAGTCGCGCGAAAGTTCAATGCCTCGTAAATAATGCGCAAGAATCCGAAGAGGGGTAATACAGGGGTTATAGAGGGGGTACGGTAAAGGCCCAAGGGGTACACGCTTACGGCAATAGGGTGAACCCCTACCCCCATTGTATTCCTGTACTGTATACGTTGTATGCACCTGCACAGTGCAGTGCAGTGTACAGTACGGTTGACCTATGCAATGCATGTGCATAGCGCATTGAATGATGTAGCTTCCCAAATCTGTATTGATTTCGCGATCATCATGGCGACTTGCACACTCAAACAGGAATATCTTTCGTAACCACCGTGAATTTGGAAGGAAAATACATGAAAACTGGAATTAGGTGAGAGCTTGACATCGCCGGCAGGGGATCGAGTGCCGGTAGAGAACCATGCATGCTAGAAAACGCTATATTCTGGTACTTATTACCGGGTTGTTGCTACTTTTACTCTACTATGGAAGCCTTCACATGCTACACAGCGCGAGCGGGCGGCAGGCGCGAAGCCTCGCCGGCCGGCTGCGGTCGTTTGAAGACGGTACGGACTGGAGCTATGAAACCCACAGCAGCAGCCAAGAGTCGGCGCTGCTCAAAAGAACTTCAGATCCATCGCAATTTAAGGACCAAAAGTGCCGCATGGAGTCGTGCTTCGACTTCTCAAAGTGTAGGAACGGTTTCAAAGTGTATATTTATCCGGCCGATCAGTCGATACAAAAGCCGAGCAAGCTGTACGCCGATATCCTGGCTTCCATTCGTGATTCGAGACACTACACTGCCAATGCAGACGAAGCGTGTGTGTTTGTGCCCTCCATCGATACGTTAGACCGCGACAAGCTGTCGTCGACGTACGTCAAAAATTTAGCCACTAGTATAACAAAGTTGCCCTATTGGAACAACGGGAGAAATCACTTGATTTTTAATCTTTACGCGGGCACGTGGCCCGATTACAAAGAGGTAGACTTCGGCTTTAATATGGGGGATGCGATACTTGCGAAAGCGAGCTTCTCGAAACAGTACTACCGGCGAAACTTTGACGTCGCGCTGCCCCTCATTGCCAAGACGCACCCGCAGAAGGGCGGCATGCCCGGCGACCTCCAGGCGAATTATTTCCCGGTCAAAGGAAGATATTTATTGGCGTTCAAAGGGAAGCGTTACTTGTTCGGCCTGGGCTCGGATACGCGCAATGCCCTCTACCACTTGCACAACAGCGTGGATATAATCCTCCTGACTACGTGCAAGCACGGCAAGGATTGGCAGAAGCACAAGGATGCGCGTTGCGACCATGACAACGCAGAGTATGACAAGTAAGTTTTGTTCTTAAATTGTAAATAATCATAATATATTAATACATAACATACGTGCAAATTAATATCAAATTACATGTTGGATTTCAAATAACATTGTTGTTTAGACCCAGGTGGCATTAATGCGCTTTTGAAATTCTAAAATATTGTATTTTTCTTCCAATTGTCAATTATGTGTTGTTACATAATAATACTACCAGGATCTATACATGTGTCAGTTAATGTTTGTTTATAAATAACCCTTATCACTGGGCTGTAATATACCGTAAATCTCCGTGTATAAGGCGCACCCGTGTATAAGGCGCACCCCCAACTTTTAGAGACACCATATATTTTTTTACGACACCCTGTAGTGCTGTTGGAATACTTACATCGCTGGTCTAGGGCATATCAAGGGCTTAATGTCAATTGTTGCTTTCATCATCATATACACTTTTTCACATACAAAATAGTGGTTAGTACAAAAATTGCACACATTGAGCAATAACACTGGTGCTCATGAATATTCATATTCCTGAATATTCAAGCACTTTACTCATTTAATATAGTGCAATTTTCTACCTTAACTAACTTAAACTATTTAACCATTTTCAATTGTGAGCAAAATTTATAACCACTGGCTAGATAATTGCATATATATAATGAGTACTGCTGCTCAAGAATGTATGAATATTCATTAGCAGCTGGAATTTGCTCAATAAAATTGCAACTTTACAGATCTATAACCAACCTTTTTATTGTGAGATAAAGGTATATGTTGCTGAATGCTACAACAGACAGCAAGCTCTTGTCATGCCATGAGCCATATGCATTGAACATGACTAGAGGGTTTTTTTTTGTTTTTTGCTGTACCTGTGTATAAGGCGCACCCCCGACTTTGAAATTTTTTCCGACGGAAAAAAGTGCGCCTTATACACGGAGATTTACGGTAGTTTAACATGTGATTGTGAAACATGTGTGGTATGAACATTTTTTGTAAAATGTACTTTTAATGGATTTTGTGTGAATTATTGATGTTCGCTGTATGAAGTTGATGTCATCAAAAGCATTTTGTAAAAAATAAGCGTGTGATTCATCATCACAAAGACAAATTAAGAACATGAAGCACACATTTTTTGTTTTTTTCTGTATTTATATAATCTTATCACTCACTCCTGTCTAAAATGTTCAGTTTAATTTGACAAAGAAAACAAATAATAACTCTTAAACTAAAAAATTCTCCCAATCCCACTCATCTGGTTTAACTTTCCATTTTCTCTTTCTTTTTCTGAGCTGTTCTTGAACTTTTGTTTCTTACTCTTTATTTGTGTGTCCATAGTTAAATTGTGCGATTATTTTTTTCTTTTGTCACAGCCTCAAGTAAGATTAGCTGTGAAAACAGAGTTAGCCTTCATGGTCCAAGTACAATACACTTAACTTTAACAATACTGCACACAGTCGATAAATACACCACAAAATAGGAGTTTTGTCACCAGTGCAAAGGTTAGCCTTTCATCCAGGCTTATACTCTGATATGGAGTTTTAATGTGACATTAGATGCTGGCAATGTAGAGAGTAAGGACTTTATAATCCATTGAGTGTTATTTATTTATAATGTTCATTAACAAGAAAGTCTACACCATGAAGACAAAGTTCACACCATGAAGACGAAGTTCACCTCATCTCGGTGTGCCCGATCTTTGCACCACAAAGACAGTGTCTACTTGCTCAAATTGGGAAGAGCCCGCACACAAGCCATTTGTTAGGTCATTTTGACTTGGCCGCCCCAGCTACCTTTGCTGCTTCTGTCATGCTTCTTCCCCCTCTGACTGTTCCCTGCCATGCCCGGAACCTTCTCCATGTTTTTATCCTCTCCTTTATTCATAATATACATGTATGCAACTCATCTTAGACTACTTGATAATCCTTCATAATTATACCAACATCTACTACCGGAGGAAGAAGAAGAAGAAGAAGAAGAAGTGGTCACAAAACTAAAACATGTTTTAATTGTATAGATCTATAGATTGTGTGTAGTGGAAGTTGAAGTAAGTTTTGGAAAAAGCTGATTAACTTTGAAAAGGCTTGAAGGTAGGCTAGGTCAGTCCTCCTGGCAGCCAAAGTTTGTTTCGGCTAACTGAACACCACATCACAATATGATCCATACTTAGCGCCACAAATTTTTTGGTACATTAAGTGTTAAAGTAACATGTAAATGTATTTCTTGCAGGTAGGTAAGGTGAGACCTCTTATCCCTTTTTCGGGTCGACAAACTTTTTTTGAGGTCTTCTTAAATCGAAACCAGGATGTCAGTTATGTCACTCATATGTAGTATCATTCTGGGTACATTTAGTATTCTAAGTATATAATGTAAAGTAAGTTGTAAAATTATTATTGATGAGTCTTGCAGGTAGGCTAGGTGAGACCTAGCCGACTTATGGGTCGACCAACTTTGTTGAGGTCTTGGATGTAAACCACAATGTCATTTGTATGCATGCAGTGTATAGCACTGCGCTGCATTGCAGTTATTTTGCCAGAATGGTATCCATCTAGTTCCATACTCTAGTTATGGAAACTGGAAGAGGGGGAGATTTCGCACACGTTATACTGCGTTCATTTGTAGAACAACACAATTAAATTATTTTTGTCATGATTTTTCTTCCGCAAATATTTGTTTTCAATGGTTGAGTGCCAGTTTTGAGGTCATTAACTTACATTACATAGATCTACATGTACGTGCGTATCATTTAATTTCTAATTCAAAGTGGGTTTAGTGTATTCCCTTCTGCACAAAGTAATTTTGAAACTACATATAAATGTACTTGTACTCAGAACTAGTCTGAGGTACATGAAATGAACATACTGTAAAGAAAAAAAAAGGTGTGTGAATCACACACTTTTGTTTGCTGAATTCAACTCCCTTTCACCCAAACAAAGAAAAACATAACAAATTCTGTTAAATTTGGTTGGTTGCCCGAATGGGCCAGTAGAATTTAGGATCAATGAAATTTGGTGGCCCGGAGCTAATTTGTAGTGGTCCCAGGCCAGTGGGCCTATGCTAATTTCGAGAACTACTGTAAATGCAACTAAATCTGTTTAAAATCTGATTTGGATTCTTTTTCTTAGAAGTTTCAAATACTCAACTTTGTACAGTAAAGATCTAAAGAGTAAATTGGCAACAATAGTCATTATAGTTGACTGATTGCTGCTAAACAAAAAGGACAACAAGTAAGTATCAGTAGTATTGTTTTTTATTGATTCATCGTTTCTTTGCATGCTTACTACATGGTGTGCATCCTGTACATGTACGCTTTTAAAAATAACTAGCTGCTGCACAGTGCACAGTATAATTCCCCCTAGTTTCTTTTGAACTACAAACTTTCCCTAGAGAGAGCCGCCTTTTCCCCTTTTTCATGATGGTAATTGCATTTCTTCTCAAACCCCCTCGGGAGGGAGCGGAGTTTATTAGAAGGGTCCCACTGTGGCTGGTACGGTCACTGCACGTTATTAAACCCATTAAAGACGGAACTCAAAGATGCAATTGTTTGTAAATTTACTAACTTTGTGCTGGGGTCTTTCATCTATGGTACAACACATAATTATGCATGACTTTGTGTTGTACATTTATGTATGTTTACTAGTAGTTAGTAAACAAACAAATTTTATACACAATAGTCAAGACACATGCGACACCATTTTAATAGCCACCAGAAATGTCTCCATGGTACACAGAGGGCTATAAAAATGGTACAAAATCGAGCCACATAATAGTTAGTCCATTGTTAAATTTTTACAAGTGTTTGTAATATCCTTAGATTTAGAGTTCGAACTGCATTACCACCTTTTGGAGGTCTGTTCAGTGTACAGTTTAGCCTGCATACTGCAGGCAGAAAAACAGCATGGAACAGCTAAGTTTCAATTCCAGGGGTTGCTTTTCAGAAAGTGTGCATATTTTGGGGTTGCCCAAATAGGCAATTGACAAATTAATATAATTTTGGTGAAAAAAATAACAACATTTTGATTAATGCTAAATATGTTACTCATTGCGGAAATAGTATCGTTAATAATATTGCTTTGAATGATATTCGTTTGTCTCGCAATGTATGGTCAACAAGGAATCTAAAGATCACTACGTTTTGTGCGCCGCTGCAACACTGCGTCAGGTGATACAAATATGTTTGGCCAGTGATCAATTTGAGCCCTAATTAAATCAAGCACAACCTGGAAATAATGAATCATTTCAAACAAATTGGCAGAATTTATCATTCATCACATATTATATGACTTTGCTTAGCACTTTTGGCACTTTACCTACATCCCCCTCTTTTCCAAATTGAGGAAGAGATAATATCCTCCTTTCTAGAAGCCTGTCCAAATAGTCCGTGAGAATTGGTCTGAGTATGTCGGCTGAGCTTTGCATTGCGGTTTGTGGGAGCGTGTCCAACTGCTCCCATCAAACATTTTTTGTTTCTCAGACCCAGATTTCTCACCGAATTAAGGTTTACGGAGCGTGCGTGCGTGCATGCTTAGAAATGCCGCGAAAGGAAAGAGTTGGTAACCTATTTTCGGCAGAGCCTTTTTAATTGCCTGTGCTAACTTCTGGCACACAGATCATATTGACAAGACACTTAGAGCAAACAAATGCTGGACATGTCTACAGAATGAAATGGATTTTCTGTAAAATATAGACTCAGTTAAAATGTAGAATGATTTTATATTTTTTTCTGTTATTTTTTTTTTGGAGAGGGGGGGGGGGGGGGGGGTGGGGGGCGGGGGAGAGGAGGGCAGGTGGCTAGGGAAAGTTTCTCTAGAAAAGTTGATTTAATTATCCTTGGGTTAGTGCCCGGTTTATATAGCTTCTGACTAAACGAGCAATGAAAAGGGTTTCACTTTCATGGGAACGTCCCCCATTCAAGGGTCTTGTGGCTCAATGGTAGAGCACCGGTCTAGCAGTAGCAATCCAGAGCCTGTCTCGGGTTTGATTCCCGGCGAAGCCTACATGTATTTTTCTTTGCTCATTTTCAATCAAACATGAAAATTAGTCAGAATGTATACAAAAAGTGTCATGTTTTCCTTGGTAAGTAGGTATGGATGGACATACAAAATATGTAGTATAGACTAGTCCACTATAATTAGTCAGCCAGCTCCATTGACATTAGCAGAGCGGAGTCTGCCGAGTGTTGTAATGTACATAGTATCGATGGGTCAAGAGGTCAGGCTATGGTCAATATTGACGAAATGAGAACTGAGAGTGGGAAGTGGTAGTGTGAGAACAAGTATGTAGTGTAGTGAGACGGACATGTGTGCACTTGTTCGTGCTTGTTTTGACGTGGACATAATTTTTTTCCTAAGATTTTTTTTAAGGTCCTTTGATTTTGTGTGATTGTGTTGGGGAACAAAATTGTAATTTGGGGGGCTACTTTACAAACTTGCCTACAGTACTTTTTGTTAGCACTCTGTCTCTAAATGGAATTTGTCAGATGAACATTATGTAGTAAATCATGTGAACAAAGGTCCAGATTACAGAAAATTGTATTCACAGTGTCACAAAACATAAGGCAGTACTAAAATTACATGTACATAGTACAGTAATCTTTTCTGATGCTAGTTTAGTTGTGGTGTTCATGCATGCGATGCACGCAGATTTCGGATTGTGATTTATGAGGTCATCTGTGTTGTGGAGCCCTATTAAATTGAAAACTGAGATATTTCCAGACGCATTGTGCACAGCGAGTGACCTACAGTCAATACAGTACTTGCCAGGCAGATGTGGAGGACACAGAGATAAATTACACTGGAACTCAGGGCAATTTAGCCCTTCAAAGTTCCAAAATTCCCAAAAGAACCCCTGTAAATTTACATAGAGTTCAATGCATTAACAAATTTCAGGGTGTCACTTGTATGAAGGCTTAAAAATTAGCCCCCCCCCCCCCCCCCCCCCACAAAAAAATAAATAATAAATTGTTTCCCCCTGAAAATTACAAGGGGGCTCTGAGAGATTTAGACCCCAAAATGCCAACAAGACCCCCCCCCCTCTCCCCCCCCCCAGAAAATTATAAAAGAGCCCCCATGGATGATTTCTCAAATATGGAATGTAAAAGAAAAATGTTAGGAACGCATGCTTGCTATATAGTGAAGCAAGCTTTACTTAATACAGTAGGCAAGTTGGCTTGTTCAAGCTCCTTGCAAGTAGCCCCCATAAATGTAATTTTCCTTTTTTCACTGGGGAGGTAGATCGCAATAAATTGACAAATTCTGAGTTCTGGCCTCCCCAGGATATATCATAAATGCAAATGCCGCTCGCAAATTGTCTGTCTTGTTTCAGCGGTTTCACCATCATCATCTTCCAGATATCAAATTGAGTTAGTGCCAAATCATTTGAAAGGGAGGATTCAAATATTTCCTCAGAGGCTCAGACTTCGTTTAAAGGGCCATTTGGGGTTTTGCAGGTCTAATCTAGACTAGAGCTCAAATTGTCTCAATCGTTCACATTAACCCAATAGTGATCAACTTTAATCACGCTGTGTGTGAAATTTAAAATAAAAAACGGGGATACTTTTTGTACTATTGCCTTGAAATTTGGCCCTCTACACAAGTTTTATGCAATTAATTACGTGCTGGCAGTTCAAGTTTATTCAAAATTATTAGGAATTGCAATTGTTTCCTTGTGTGATTAATATTATGTGGTTGGATTTTAACTGAAGGTAAGAACTGCTATCTTACCAAACGTAGTACCATTTAAGCCATCCTAGCAGGTTAAATACAGATTTCCATTATGAAATGTGAATCCTCAATATGTCCTTTAACTACTCCCTCTGCAAAATTGATAACAAAAATCCTCTACAGTATACGAGACTCTACGTACACATGTATGCATGCATCACATCTTATTATTATGTACAGTACATACTCCAAATATATTTCATGAGGTTCATACGGGTCATATTAAAGTGAATAATATTGTCAATAAAGTAGTCTATGCAGGATTCAATGAGTCATAACTCAGCTCTGATTTCTCTTTTTGAAGATGAATGAAATTATTATGACCATGAATAACGTAGTAATTGCACCAGATGTACTCCTTGAATCTCAGCAGATGAACCCAATACACAATATGTGACCACCGCTGGCAAATTCAGTCTCTGGTCGCCAAAATGTTATAGCAGTGCTCAAAATTAGCATACATGTAGGCCCGTAGGCCCGGGGCCACTAAAAATTAGCTTTGGGCCACCAAATTTCATTGATCCTAAATTCTACTAGCCCATTCGGGCAAGCAAGTGTAACATAATTTGTTATGTTTTTCTTTGTTTGGGGCCACCAGATTTAGGTTTCATGCCACTAGAAGTTGAAAGATCTTGGTTTTACTTGCCCGACTGGGCCACAAGGCAAAAAGGTTCATTTTTAGCATTGGTTATAATAATAGAAAAAACTCTTTAATAGCGTAAATTTGATACCATATTCATACAAAATATTATATAATGTGGCATAACTTTGTTTACTTCAATTTTGCTGAAGTGCTGGTTATTAATTTATTTTGACTAAAAAATTAAGCCAATTTCTGCAAAACAGGATTTAGTGACTAGAGCCTGATTTGATCAGAGCTGGTCACATATCAATCAAGTATCAAACGCCTATGGCTATGCTAGCAAGACAGCATGATTTCTAGAGATCTACAGATTTACAGAGTTAATGTGGAATTTCATTTTTTTTATTGATTTATCTTACTCCCTGAAATTCAACAGTGAGGATGAAATACAGATAATTTTTCATGCCATAGGAGTCATTCCATGGCCGATTTTTCATCCAATGATGTTGATAACTATTCCCCTTTATTTTGTCTTCAAATCATGCCTTTATAATGTATGTGTACATGTATGTTCTCGTGTATCTTTTTGGACATTTACAAAAATGAGGATCAAATGTGGGGCTTAAAAAATGATTGGAATTGGAATAATTCGAATTGGGGCATATATTTATTTAGTTTCAATCAATTTGATATGAAAATAGTAACTAGGAAAAAGAAGAAAACAATTTTGTTAAGTAGTAGAACAAAAATGGGAACTGCAGCACTGCACATCACCACTCAAAACTCAGAAGTAGATGAGTCAGGATAGATTGTCTCTACGGATTCCGTTTCATTTCATGCCGATTTCTTCGGCTTCAGTCGATTTTGAAATAAAGTAGTGTGTTTTACAGCTCGCGCTGTCGTCTCGTCGGGGTCAGAATCGGATGCTGCGAGCGGAAATGTTCATGAATATCTGTGGATATATGCAGCTAGCGAGATAGAGAGAGAGGCATAGTAACATCGAGGCATTAGAAATCGATCATGATCCATCCACGCAGAATGCATAATTGTATCCCCCGAACCACTTCGGGGGATACTATGGATTTGGCCTCGTCGCGCCGCCGCCGCCGCCGCCGCGTCCGCCGCAGAGATTTTCTTGTGAACGCTCTACAGGTCCGAGTTCTTGTCCGATCATTTTCTAATTTGGTATGAAGGTGTATTAAGGAAAGAGGATGAAGCCTATTGATTTTGGTGTGGGGCGGAGTCCTGGTTGCCATGGTAACCATGATATAAAGAAATAGTTAAGATTACCTTGTGAACGCTCTACAGGTCCGAGTTCTTGTCCGATCATTTTCTAATTTGGTATGAAGGTGTATTAAGGAAAGAGGATGAAGCCTATTGATTTTGGTGTGGGGCGGAGTCCTGGTTGCCATGGTAACCATGATATAAAGAAATAGTTAAGATTACCTTGTGAACGCTCTACAGGTCCGAGTTCTTGTCCGATCATTTTCTAATTTGGTATGAAGGTGTATTAAGGAAAGAGGATGAAGCCTATTGATTTTGGTGTGGGGCGGAGCCCTGGTTGCCATGGTAACCATGATATAAAGAAATAGTTAAGATTACCTTGTGAACGCTCTACAGGTCCGAGTTCTTGTCCGATCATTTTCTAATTTGGTATGAAGGTGTATTAAGGAAAGAGGATGAAGCCTATTGATTTTGGTGTGGGGCGCGGTCCTGGTTGCCATGGTAACCATGATATAAATAAATAGTTAATATTACCTTGTGAACGCTCTACAGGTCCGAGTTCTTGTCTGATCATTTTCTAATATGGTATGAAGGTGTCTTAAGGAAAGAGGATGAAGCCTTTAGATTTTGGTGTGGGGCGGAGTCCTGGTTGCCATGGTAACCATGATATAAAGAAATAGTTAAGATTACCTTGTGAACGCTCTACAGGTCCGAGTTCTTGTCCGATCATTTTCTAATTTGGTATGAAGGTGTCTTAAGGAAAGAGGATGAAGCCTATTGATTTTGGTGTGGGGCGGAGTCCTGGTTGCCATGGTAACCATGATATAAAGAAATAGTTAAGATTACCTTGTGAACGCTCTACAGGTCCGAGTTCTTGTCCGATCATTTTCTAATTTGGTATGAAGGTGTATTAAGGAAAGAGGATGAAGCCTTTTGATTTTGGTGTGGGGCGGAGTCCTGGTTGCCATGGTAACCATGATATAAAGAAATAGTTAAGATTACCTTGTGAACGCTCTATAGATCCGAGTTCTTGTCTGATCATTTTCTAATTTGGTATGAAGGTGTATTAAGGAAAGAGGATGAAGCCTATTGATTTTGGTGTGGGGCGGAGTCCTGGTTGCCATGGTAACCATGATAACCATGATATAAAGAAATAGTTAAGATTACCATGTGAACGCTCTACAGGTCCGAGTTCTTGTCCGATCATTTTCTTATTTGGTATGAAGGTGTATTAAGGAAAGAGGATGAAGCCTATTGATTTTGGCTGCAATTGTTTTTAACTGCTGCATAATGTAAGAGCCTGTTACATATGCCAATATTAATGAGCTCCGCAAGTTAGCAAAGGCCTCGCCGCTGACGCGGCTCAGTCCAGCGATCACTGCTGTAAGCGCACATCGCCTTGTCTATTAATCAGACCCTGCTCGGAGGACAAACAGCGCGCGAGGCCTTGCCCAAAGGCTACTGCCAGCCTAGTAGAACAACGTACACCACCAAACTTGTTCAGTTCACAATATTACAACCCACAAAAGTGCAATGCAATTGGTTCGGGGGATACATGTGCTCGGCTGCGCGACCCGCCGAGCGCGCAATTTCTAGTTTGTCTTGAATTTAGGAGTGTTTCTTGAGCAGTTGTGGCAAGTGCTTCTCTGACGAGTGGAGAGCTGAGCTCTTGATATATAAATGTCTGATTTGTTTTGTATGAACTTTACGATACTGAGCAAGTACGCATACATCAAAATGATCATTGCCATTATTGGTTGGTGCTGATGATAATGGTTTGACCATCTGATAATTTGTCCCGAGGTCAAAAAAAGTGCAGGATTGTTGATCATCGGCTAGCTCATTGACAAGTTCACACTGGTATAAGAAAATATATATTTGATTAATTGACATATTTCTAAATATGTAGAATGCTCAAATAATAATACAGTTTGCATGCATGTACTTATACATGAACATTTAAACAGAAGAATTTACCAGTAAGAAAAGCCAAAGCAGTCCTTGATATGTACGTGCATACATGTACATATCAAAGTGTCTGCAAGTATGAACTCTAGTTATTGGGGTAACCCAGCTCTATCATACCATGGTGGCTCTTTATTCATGTACACGCTTATATACATCTCAATATATTGGAAATGGTTACTTTGTGAAAAAATGTAGCCGGATCTGTATTAAAGAGATCAGAGGAAATGGGTTTATTCTGTTTCTTTCTTCTTCAGCTTCAAGCCCTTGCCCCTCCCTCTTCTCTTCTCCCCCCCCCCCCCCCCCTCCGCCATTCCCCTCCCCCACCCCCCTCCCCAGTTCAAGTTCCATGCATTCTTGTACTTTTCCTTGGAGATGTACGGTTCATTGCGGAATGCAGGGGCTGAGAAATGCTCACAAGGAAGCAATCTGTTGGGAATTTCTATTTGATCAGGCTTGCCAGTCGATGGCCATGGAATTATCAGATTTATTTGCAGTGTGTGCCCATGAATAGTGTGTCCCCCCCCCCCCCCCCCCCCCACCCTTACGTTGCTGTAGCAGCATGCTTGATTTGTTCATTTGCATACCAGTGATTAAGATACATGGGGGCTCAGAGGGAATTAGCCCCCCTAATGCCCCCCAAATGCCCCCCAAAAAGCCCCCCCCCCCCCCCCGAAAAGCCCTGGTTCATTTGCATATCTAGAGCTTAGTGGGAACCATATTTTAGAGTGTTATTTCATGCAGGTGAGCTTTAACTAGATTGATTAATACTAGAGATGAGTCAAATCGAATGGCTATTCGATATCCGACCGTGAAAGTCCGATAACGAATACAAATTTTCGGATACGAATATCCGGGGAAAAAAAAAAAAAAAAAAAAGATATATTTTTTTTCTTTTTTTCCCCCTGTTTAATTTCGTAATCCCCATTCGATAGATTCGATCAGAAAATGGCACATTGAACCCGGCTTATCTATTGCTAAAGTTAAAAGTTAAGGTATTTTACATAAATTACAAATAAACAAAACAAATAATAAACCAAAGGTAAGAGGATTAATATACAAGTGGTATAGTGAGTGCCAAATTTAGAAGAATCTATAATGAGATATCGAAGTATTTCATCTTGACAGCAGTTTGTACACTAACATCACACTGTACTGCCGATTCTAATTGAAAAAAACGGACAGAATATTCATTAAAAAAAAAAATTATCTTTTTTTCTTCAAATTTTTACACGACTCATATTCGAAATTCAAAATATTCGATTTGACTCAGCACTAATTAATACTCTCTACTCCCATAGCACCAATGAGTCAAAATCAGAATTTAGTGGCCTAGAATTATGATTTATTGAGATTTGATTAGGATTAGGATTGGGATTAGGATTACATGTAGGGCGCAAGTTTCAAGTTAGAGGAATGGATGGACATTTCATGCAACATTTAGTAGACCAGAAAAAAACATCTACCGTATTTGCCGGTGTATTACCCGCTCCGGTGTATTAACCGCATCCCTAACTTTGGGGGTTTAATTTCCATGAAAAAAAAAAATTGATAGTATAATTCTTGATTTTTACATGGTCAAAATGTGCCGAAGATGTTTCATGCTGTGTTGTCCTAGCGGGGATTTTTTTTGCAATTTTCCCTATCTCCGTGTACAAACCGCACCCCCCGTTTCGTTGGTAATTCCGTCGGGAAAACCATGCGGTTAATACACCGACAAATACGGTAGACCAAATGTAGACCAAACGAATATAACGTTTATAAACTGTCTCTCCATCCACAACCCCAAACGATGAGCGCTAATTAATCATGATGTTTGTATCTCTTCGCTGACAAGGGAGGGTTAATTCATGTAGCGGATGTTCGCTGATGCTCTCCCATTTAATTACCGGACGACCGGTAAACGCTTGTGAATAAACTGCTAACAACATGAAGCAATTTGATTAATTGCACACTTTTGTAAGTGTTGTGCCCAGTGAGCAGATCATCAGACGTGTGTATATTTGTCTGTGTGTGCAATGTGGATAGAGCTAGGGAGAGGGGTTCTGAAGTTCTACAGTACACCCCCATATTATATTTTAAAAATAGAATTCTGCTAATAATTTTCTTTAAAGAAATACCAAATTAATGTGTTTTTTTTTACAACAAATTTGCTAAGCTGCACACTAGTTGAAGTGCAATAGTTAGCGCATGTGTAAAAAAAAACAAAACAAAACAAAAGGGGATGGGAGGGGGGCTAGAGTTTATTCCCAATATCATTGACAGAACACCTACTGAATATTTGACATTTATGGAAACACAACATTTGTTCAAACAATGCTTCTGCAATTAAAATGGAAACATACAATGTGCATGTACGTATGTACATGTATACATACATGTACAAGTGCATGTCATTGGTCTAAACTAAACTCTAATTGTGATTTCATGCACAGGATATCCAGTTTGTACCCTATGCATGACCTTAAATTACTTTTTCTGAACTAGCAGCAGAAACTTGGCAAAGTGTTTTAGCTTGTGCTGGATTCATCACCATGATCAAGTGTGATTAGTTTCACCTGATGATTGATAGGAAAATAGTGTTCGCATAAAGAGAGTCATAACAAATAGCAACAAAAATAGTTTGCGCTAGTGTCGAGCCCTGTATTTAGCAAACAAATTGTCTCCAATGGGGTAAGCTGAACTTCATGTAGGAAGTTTATTTGTTAAGAAGTTTTGCAGACATTACATTTCCAGCAAACCCAAGTAGCAACTACCATCAAGTGCGTGTACAAATGCCATTAATCACACGGTCGAAAGCCAGATTAACACTTCAATTACAGAAGGCCGTTAAACTAATGACGTATTTAGTCTTTAAATAGGTGAAACCAAAAGCTGAAAGTGTGTTCAACACATTTTTTTTCAGCAGACCCTAGCAAACCCTTGTACCAACTAGCCATCAAGTGCATGTACAAATGCCATTAATCAACCAAGTGGTAGAAAACCAGATTAATTAACACTTTCAATTATAGGCCATGAAACTAATTAATTTATTTTTAGTCTTTAGGTCAGTATTCAGAAGGTGAAACCAAAAGCTGAAAAGTGTGTTTAACGCATTTATTGCAGCTAACCCTAGCAAACCCTAGACTACCAACTAGCCATCAAGTGCACGTACAAATGCCATTAATCATGAGGTAAAAAACCCGGATTAACACTTTCGAGTACCATAGGCCATGAAACTAATTCATTCACAAGTAGTCTACACTTTAGGTCAGAATTCATAATTTAGAAACTGAAAGCTCAAAAGTGTGTTTAACACATTTATTCTTTGGAAGTCAATGACCAATTACTTGACAATGACCTTTTGATTGGTTGACCAGAAAGTAGTGGCACTGAGAAACTTCAATGATCTTGGCAATGTATGGGCCTCTATAGATGTAATGTATGCAGGGCTTGACACTAGCACTTGCCCGCACTTGCCAGCACTAGCACTTGCTTGGCAAGTAAAAATTAGTGTCGGGCAAGTACAATTTAATAAATTGTCTAGTTTGCTTTCAAATCGGGCAACTAAATAATTGTTCAACTATGAGAAAACAATGTTATTTCATATGTGTAAATCTCATCTAGAAGTAAGAGGGCAAGTAAAATGTCAAAATTTATGATTTCACTTGCCCGAACGGGACAGTACAGAAAAAAGTTAGTATGGAGGATTTAAAAAAGAAACTTTGACCAAGGGGGTACTTGCTTTGACACACTCAAGACTGTTAGAATGCTATATCATGTATTCTCCATCTATAGTATTATCACCACCAGTCCTAAATGGGTTAAGACTAAATGTATATCATGTATATCATGTATTGTCCATAAAAAAACTGCACACTTCCTGAGCATTCCAGGACCATTCTTGACAGGGTTTAAACCCTAGTAGAAAGCAGGTAAAGGTGGTAACTGATATACAATTCACACTGTGGTAAATATTTTGAATGTACACATGCAGTTTGCACTTGTAAATTGTACCTACACGTAGACATGTACACTTATGTGTGGTGAATTTACGCTGCAGTGTGTAAACTAAAAGACCCGTACACGATATTGTGAATAACTGTAAATGTTCCCTTGGCCGAGACGGTGGGGTTATGAACCATTGGCCGTTTGAATTGATGGTTGCAACTCCTCAGTTATGCACGGTATGTACTTAGCATTATTAACCCAGGGGCTTAATAGTGCATTCAAGGGGGTGGGGGCATGGGATGGGCATGGGATGGGGATGGGGACGGGGATTGGGGGCGTGAGATGGAGGCAGACAAGAGGCTGCAAGAAGTATATACACTTCCAGCGTACATAATCTAAATATATCTCAAATGTATGTGGTGTCTAAATCCAAATTGCTCTCTATATAGTTTCCCAATCACTGGAAATCTGTTTGATGAGTCAATCACGTATATATATGTTTGTAGTTTGTACGCACTCTCAGCAACGTTTATTAACATTGAAAAGACTCAGAGGTTTGCCCCCCCCCCCCCCCCCTTGCCTTTCTTAGGCACACCACTATTAAATACACAGCTAGAAGACATCTCGTTTGACCTTTCAGTACATGTATATTTGATTGATCCTCCATGTTTTGACTGGTCATAACTCAAACTAGGTTAGGCACGCATACATATCTGAACATTACAGTTATTGATTAACCCTAGATAGATGGGTCTCTCGTATCAAGCAGTACAGTACCAGGGGAGATGTCATGTAGCCTTAGGGATGGTGGTGACTGTGCCATACTAGTGAATGGGAACCAAATTAATTATTCAGAGGTATGCTATGTATGTAATGCATCTTATTTTGTAAAGGATTTTCCCCAGTTTTTTTGTTTAAGGGCAGGTCCAAGCTAATGTCCCCCTTGATGATGAAAATTCATCTTCATTTTAGCATATCAAGTTTGGTATCATTTAAAAGCTAATAGTCTGAAGTTTAGATTTTTAGTGTGGAAATTTGCATAATCTGCATATTTAACGAGTAGGGGTCATCTTATTTGCATATTTCAAATATTAGTGTGACGTACGGGACATTACATTTTTATTTCTAATATTTATTTAATCAATGGAGCATTACTTTCATATATGGGAACTAGTAAAACTAATTACTAGCAATAGTTGACCAAATTTTTAAGTTTCAAAATTAATTGATTATGCTAATTAGGGCGTGTCCAAAATGCTATGTCCCGTACGTCACAAAAATGCACACATTTTTTAATATTTCAGTATGAAACAGTTAATTTTTTTCTTTCATATTCTGTGAAGTTCTAATTTATCATACTCCTGACCAGCTAGCCAAGTTTGATGAAAAAAACATGTTTCGTTTTGATTTTATTAGCTAATTAACAAATGTGACGTACGGGACAAAAGTGTGACGTACGGGACATTTTCAGTGTTAAAGCAATGGCAAGGCAGGTAAAAATTATTTTTTTGTGTTTTTGTGGAAAGGGGTGTAGGGGGGGGGGGCTGTGGAAGGGGTGGACGGGTGGTGGAGAGGTGTAGAGGGTTTTTTCAGAGGGGTGTTGAAAGGAGGTATGGTGTGGAGGGGGTTACTGTAGAAGGGGGTGAGGAAACTGGAAGGGTGTATGAAGGGGTGTAGAGGAGTGTGGAAGGGTGTATGAAGGGGTGTAGAGGAGTGTGGAACTGGATATGGAAGGGGTGTGGAATGGTGCAAAGGGGCTTTTGGAATGGTGTGGGTACGAGGTGTTGAAACTGGAAGGGGTGTAGAGGGGGTGGTGAAAGGGGTGTGGATGGTTTTATGGAACGGTGTGGAGGGACTTTGGCTTTTGGGAGGGGTGTGGAAGGGGACAATTCAGTAATATTTTAAAATAACTATTCTAGCCTGAATGTAGTGCTGTAACTGATCATCGGATCGGCATGCCGATCACGATCCGATCATACATGATAATTTTTACCTGCCTTGCCATTGCTTTAACACTGAAAATGTCCCGTACGGGACAAAAGTGTGACGTACGGGACATTTTCAGTGTTAAAGCAATGGCAAGGCAGGTAAAAATTATTTTTTTGTGTTTTAACCGCTAATCATCAAAATAATACATGCTTAGATGCTCCCCAGAAGTTCAGAATAGATAGGTCTTACCTCCAGGAGCCATCTCTAAAAAAAAAATTCATGTTCCATTTCGTACTTTGTGATATAGCTATATTTTCATGAAAACATGTCTTGAGGGGGAAATTTGAAATATCTTAAAATTACCTTTAAAGTAGCTGAGCGAAGAAATATCACAAAATATCACAAAATAGACAAATTATACATGTACGGGAAGCTTATACCAACCAGAACACAACTCATCTGCTCTTAAGTCTTGAAATATCAATTAAACGCGATAAGAAGCGTGTTTCCAAGACCCTTCTCAGAACTTCTATATGGCTTCAAACGGGAATTACCGAGTACGGATTAATGACGTCACACGTGCGAGTCCCCCGCCTAGAGCGTAGAGCGAGACGTATACAACTGTGTATTAAAACCCTCACAAGAAGTTCCGCAATTCAAGTTTGAGCGTTTATATCTCTCATGTTACTTTATTACCGTTCATGAGTTTGGTATGATTGGAAGGCTTGTATTCCCCACTTTAAACTGATATGACATTTGCCATGAATATGTTATCATGGAATGCGCATGACACCCGAATATGGGGCAAAGTCAAAAGTAAAATTTTGCAAAATGCATTGATAAAACAACAGTGTACCCTCCTTTTGTTGTGAGAACGGTGTTATGAATAATGTTCAGTCGGTCATGCGTGAATGTCAATGGCGTTTTATCATTTTTTTTTAAGGATGAAATATACCTTTATTATTTTGAGGTGGTGCAATAACGATTGTGTATGTTGCTAGGAAGATGTAGTGTGTTTTATTGACTGATTGAGAAATTATCATTATGTTTGACCATATTAATGCTTTTTGCAAGATTTCACTTTTGACTTTGTAATGCACATTCCATGATAACAAATGTCATATTATTGTGAAGGGGAGAATACAAGCTTTCCAATGGTAACACATTTATGAACGGTAATACAGTAATAAGGGAGATATGAACGCTCAAACTTGAATTACGGAACTTTTTGTGAGGGTTTATAATACAGACTTCACATGACACGAACTTACGCCAGCTGATGATGGAGGTGGAATACAAATCTCTCGAAAACAGCTAATTACATTTTATTATTGTGTATAAAGAATATTCCATTTTACTTGAATCATGCAAATAGATTTGTCTACCCTTCTATGTCGTGTAATTTCCCGAGATGTTTTCGTAAACATGTTAGCCTGGCAGCTAGCGCAGAGTGAATATTGTTGGTGACTATTGTTCAGGTTATGTATATATAGACATGACAGTGAATCTTGAGCACACCTTTGCATTTTATGATGTCATGCAGTTCAAATAACGGTGCATATGTAATTAATATTCGCAATTAAATAGTACTAGTAGTAGAAGTGTTTTTAGTGACTTTACTGAAGAATGAATTCATGGTATTTTCCGTCTCGTCCTCTTCATTCTATCCCTCCTACATCCCCATCATCATCACCATAATCAAAATCATCATCATCATCATCATCATCACTATCACTATAGTATACCAATGACATTATATTTTGTGGAGCTGTTTACATCAACTTTGATGTCTACATTTAGTAGCAGTTCCTCCTGAAGATCAGGCATTGTGATGAGAATACTTAGCGTTCGGGTGGTATACACATACACCTACAGTACACAAAGCCCACGGGCTTGGGAGCACACCTACAGTACACAAAGCCCACGGGCTTGTGAGCGCTCTCATGCGCTCTTCACACATGTGACGTCATTAATCGTACCCCCACACAGCGGGCTGACCAAGGGCGAATAACGGGTCGAAATTTCATCACTATAGATTGCAGATTAATCAATTCTGTGACAATTTTTGACAAAATATATATGAATTATTAGGAAGAATGTAACATTTCCTTTGCGATGATGCCAAAATTATTTAGGTTACAAGCATTTTTAAACCTTCGCTCAGGTACTTTAATTAATTATCTAAAATACTAGACAATCAATTTGAGTAGGGAAATTGCGTGTCAATGAAGGACAGACAGTAGTACACTGGTTAAGTACACCAAGACCTTCCAAACGGGTTCAAAAACTGTAAGAAAGTGCTAAAAAGGCACAAAATATAATCACTTATTCTTCTGAACAGTCCCATGTATAGGATTTGATGTAAGTTGCCCCATTTTCAATGATTCTGTTTAATTTACTCATAATAATCTCTTTTTTGGAAAATTTAAAAGTAATTTACATCAGAAGAATGTAACCAACACATATTGGTGCCAGAAAAAATATTTTTTGTTAATTAATTAGGAATTAATTAGCTTAATTAATTAACTTTTTTTTTTAAGTCGTATCGTAACTTTTTG
This sequence comes from Echinarachnius parma, assembly GCA_037951105.1. Lineage (NCBI taxonomy): Eukaryota > Metazoa > Echinodermata > Echinoidea > Clypeasteroida > Echinarachniidae > Echinarachnius > Echinarachnius parma. Next base: position 57,106 of record JBAMJV010007359.1, on the reverse strand, counting down.
TAGAAGTATTTTTTTTTCTTTTTTCATCAGAATATATTAGATTTATACAATAAGAACAAATATATTGCAAAATAAAATGAAATTAAAATAGAAAAATGACATAGTTTTAGTGAGGAAAAAATGTCCCGTACGTCACATGTCCCGTACGTCACGCGCATACCTATTATCTTTCATTAATTATCGTGGGAAAAAAAGTTGTGAATTAATTAATTTTTTGGTAGTGTGTACTTGAATGTTTACTGAATGCATATATTACAAATTAGTTAGTATTAGCCATGTAGATTCAGAGCATTTTCATGATACATCATTTTCCAAAAAAGTCAACATTTCTCTGGTCCCGTACGTCACGCTGCATATTAATTAGCATAATTAAATATTAATGAGCGATTTTAATTTTTTTTTTTGCATTTTAGGAAGGGACTGCAAGTAGCTTCCCAAAGCACCAAAAAGATTCTAAATCATAGCTTCTTCCTCCGAGTAATAATCAATTAAAAGCTGTGAATGTCCCGTACGTCACAAGTCAAATAGCTTGGACCTGCCCTAAAGAGGAAGGACACTGTCATTCTTAGTTTGAAAATCGAGTTGCCCGTGGCGGGCAACCAAAATATGACTTTAATAATCAATATTTGCTTGCCCGTGATACAATTTAGTACTGTGAAACCTCGTTAAGATGAGAGCACCTACATGTACATGTACATGTACATATAGGGCCCTTTGAATATACCACATCTCATTGTATCAGGGCTTACAAATTATTAAATGCATAGTGGCTGAACCTGTGAAATTACCTTGCTAAATCAGGTACCTCATTATATAACAGAGCTTGTTATGAGCATGTTCCACTGTATAGTGGTTTAGTATAGAGCCCCAGGTTAGGGGCGTGGGAGGATAGTCTGGATGGGTTGAGGTTGGGATTAGGTGAGGGTGGATCTGTAAGGAGGTTAGATAACAACCTCGGTCAACCTAGATACATACATAGTTGATGGCTTTTATACCCTCTTTTAATGAAACCAATACGTCTAGGAGACAGATACCTATATGTAACTAGACAGGCTGGGGAACATCGAGTTACACATTGAACTTTATCGTGGTGAATGACATGTTAATTGTACATGACTACATAGCCTGTAGGGAGGGGTTTGGAAGGGGTGTGGAAAGGGGTGTAGGGGGGGGGGGGGCTGTGGAAGGGGTGGACGGGTGGTGGAGAGGTGTAGAGGGTTTTTTCAGAGGGGTGTTGAAAGGAGGTATGGTGTGGAGGGGGTTACTGTAGAAGGGGGTGAGGAAACTGGAAGGGTGTATGAAGGGGTGTAGAGGAGTGTGGAAGGGTGTATGAAGGGGTGTAGAGGAGTGTGGAACTGGATATGGAAGGGGTGTGGAATGGTGCAAAGGGGCTTTTGGAATGGTGTGGGTACGAGGTGTTGAAACTGGAAGGGGTGTAGAGGGGGTGGTGAAAGGGGTGTGGATGGTTTTATGGAACGGTGTGGAGGGACTTTGGCTTTTGGGAGGGGTGTGGAAGGGGACAATTCAGTAATATTTTAAAATAACTATTCTAGCCTGAATGTAGTGCTGTAACTGATCATCGGATCGGCATGCCGATCACGATCCGATCATACATGATCGTACCGTTTTTGCCGATTTCCGATCATGCAGAAAAAATCGGAAGATCCGATCCGATCCGATCCGATCCGATTTCGATGATCAATACAATTTTGCCGATCCGATCAATCAATCCAATCATCAAGGTCAGTTACAGCACTACCTGAATGCAGAACTATAACACAAGTGTAATCAAACAGGGTGAGTCAGGTAATAAGAAGCATCTTGGATGGGTGGCTTTGGGTTCTGAAATGCATACAGAATTTACTGGAAATGTTTTCAAGTTTTTGAATGACAATCTCTCTCATCGTCATTCAAAATTATTATTCTAGCCTGAATGCTTCCTATAATAAGACAAGTGTGATAAAACGGGGCAAGTCAAGATGATAATAAGAAGCATCTTGGATGGGCGCTGAAATGTGTCAAGATTGACTGGAAAGGTTTTCAAGTTCTTGAATGGAGTGTTCTTCAGAAAGCCACGAGGGTGTTGGGTTGCCTCACTGTACTGGAGGGTGCGCCGAGACAGGAGGGGCATAGAAAAGGGGAACATATCTCTTATCAAAATATTATTTTCTGACTTGCCAGTTGGGTTAGTTAGGTACCGTAAACAGGGATGACTTTGGCTGCCAGGGTGACTTTGGCCACTTTTCGAGAAGGATCAATTTTCATCAAGCCTCACTCTTTAGAACAAATTTCTGATTTTTTAACATTACCCTGTAAGAGTATATTTTAAACAATACGAAATTTGTTCCAAAAAGTGAGGCTTGATGAAGATACCCCCATCTAAAAAAAGTGGCCAAAGTTACCCCGGTTTACGGTATAGATCTAAGCTTGAAAATTGGCTACTGAGAATACTTGAATTAAATTTCAAATTAATTAGCATGTTTGTTTGTAGGATTGGGTGCTATTAAGACGCTCCCCGTCCAGGATCACGCGTGCAATGTTTTTGAGTTTGCCAGCTCTGAGGTGGATTAATTGACAGGAAACTGTTAATTCCAGTGTGATTGTCACTTAGAGTGACTTTGATATTGATACATGTATATATTTGATCAAATTATTGGGATTATCATTAAAGGTTATTGAAAGTACAGCGAATTTAAACATGTACATGTATGTGTATGGACAAAAGTAATTAATACCCGTTTCTTTTAAGCAGAAGATACAAATGTATTGTACTGTATTTTAAGCACTAATGATCGTGAAGCTTGTTGTCATTGGAATATTGCTATGAAATGTACAGTAAAGCTTGTTTTTAGCGGGCACCTGTCATTACATAGCAGCCTACATACATGTACTTGCCTAATATTGGATCAAGTCATTATTAGATTAATAGCTAGGAATGATTACAAATTGATGATGTGCCACTTAAATGAAGGCAGGGGATAGCCAGGATACATTACATTTTGAGTGCTAATCTTTTATCCTGTTTGCATTAAAATAGCATTATGAAATGGATTCTTACTATTTGTAACTCTATGATAATCGGGGGGGGGGCTCTTTTTTGCATTTTAGTCACTACATGTTGATGTTCCTAGCTCCTGCATGTAAAAAACTATTCACCAGGGATCCGTAACATGTATATTTCTGGTATACATGTATGTCTTATTATGTTTGATCATGGAATGTAGGGTAACATGAAGAAGTCCTATTTTAACTAATCCTAGTCTTCTTTAAAAAAATGATTGGGTAAAATAAGTTTACCAGAAGAAACAGGAAGGAACTTATTGTCCAAAGTCACTGCAAAGTCACCCAAATGTCAAATGTGCATGGATTATATTGATTATATATTGATTTGCAGATCCTGTTTCTAACTCTCCCTTGGATTTCATGGAATTAGTGGAGTTATAACCACAAACAAATCAATATGCATTCTGTAAGTGTCAGTGAAGTATGACTATTTGGGGTAGGATTACTGGGTAGTGGCACTGGTATTGGTAACTTGGACAATTATTTTCCTATTTGTCACATTGTTTTTAATGGGCAAGTAAATTGTTGGTTCGGGCAAGTAGAACGAAAAGTTAGTGTGGAGGCTTGCCTACATGTACATGTAAGTGATGAATTACAGCAGATGCCGAGATTGAGAAATAAGAATGCCCACATGTGACATAAGCCCCAACAACTGTTGCTTTGAGAAGCCATAAGCTACGTATGTGTGCGATCTCAAACATGTTTTTCTTTCCTACCATGGTTCCTGTTTCTTCGAAAGCTATAAACAGCAATGTTACATGTCTCTTTTTCCATTGTTTTTAACGGGCAACAACATTTTGGGTTTGGGCAAGTTGAACAAATATTTAGTGATGAGGCTTGCCCAGGACAAGTGATGAATTACAGAAGATGCTGAGATTGAGAAATAAGAATGCCCACATGTGACATAAGCCCCAACAACTGTTGCTGTGCAAAGCCATAAGCTATGTGTGCGATCTCAAACATGTTTTTCTTTCCTACCAGGGTTCCTGTTTCTCCCGAAAGCTATAAAAAGCAATGGTACGCGCGCAATGGAGTTGAACAGGTGTACACATATTTTGAATTGCTTAGATCATGAATGATTATTGAGCAATGTAGATTTTAAAGTGGTCCATTTACTTCATATAATGGAATTACCTGTGAAATTGTATTACAAAATGCTGACATAGATTTTGATTTGTGGGAATAGTACCCTTGTACATTGTACGTAGAATGCGAATGAGATGTCAACGACTCGCACAACATTACTTGTCCACACTGAAATTGGATGTGAGTGAAGGCGAACATTTTCACCAATTGCGCCCTGAGGCTGCACATATTAATGAACACTATTACACGAGGCCCAATTCACAGAGGACTAATGTACGTACATAACATGTGTATGGAGTCTCGAGCGGATCAATAATATGGCCTGTATCTCCATCTACGTTACCTGCTAATATACATGAAACCTGCATGTGCCAATTTCTCATCATCCCGAATCTTATTACCAGGAATCAATACTCTTCGCAACAATAGCGCTTGGTTCTGCGCAGCATGGTTTCTTCCCTTTTTTTTCCCGCCGCCACCACTTTCGATCACCATCATTCATTGATTCTTTGTCCAGGGTTTTAACCTGTACATTCTTAAAGACAGATCTTTTAATCTGTTTGTTATTAATCCTCCTAGGCCTAGTGGCATTCTACTGTAAAATTTTTTAAAGACATGCACATTACACACATGTACCCCTCCTCCAACCCCCCCTCCACACCCCCCCCCCCCCCCCACTCCTCCACCCCCCCCCCCCACCCCCCCCTCCTCCAACCAAACAATATTTTTGTTTATCAACTGTTTTCTCCTTTACATTCTTGAAGATCGTTTAATTATTTTGTTATTAATCCACCTAGGCATTCTACTGTAAAAATGTTTTTAAAGACATGCACATAACACATAACACATGTACCCCCTCTTACAATCCTCCCCCCCCCCCCTTTGCCCCTCTTGCCAGAAGAAATATAAAATAATGCAACAATCTTTAACAAAAAATATGCAATGGTCAAAGATCAAATTGAAAACAAAAATCTTCAAAATATCTTTGAAAATAATGTCTCTTAGAATTTGAAGGGGGAAAAGGTGATTGTATCACTTTATTTACAGTATGACTATGAGAATAAATGATAACAAATATCAACATTTCGTTTTGTTTGGATTTTATTTGATTGAATAAAAACAGACAATTTATTTGTGTTGATGTATGTATACGTATGCTACTGTACAACTACAAGTGCATACTATGTAGTACATGTGTAACAACTACTGTAACAGCCTGTAGCTATCTATCAACAAATCAAGGTGCCGCTAATTTTCTGGCCACCAGTCCACTTGTTCAACTTCAACACCAACCTGTTAGAGGAAACACATTTTGGGGTCATACCTGACAACAAAGCGCTCTGGCACTTCCATAATTATTTTTAGCTGCCTACCTACAGTTCATGTAATTTGCCGAGCAGGGCTGTGTTCACAAGACACAGAAATTAAACCGTATACTTGTTTGTGAATCAGCTAGCCGCTAGTGCGCTTGTTTCGACACCAACCTGTAAAAGGAAACACATTTTATGTAATGTTCATGTAATTTGCCTAGCAGGGCTGTGTTCACAAGTCATATTAAACCATATATACTTGTGTGTGAATCAGCTAGCTACTACAGTAGCACACTTGTTTAACACCAACCTGTAAAAAGGAAACACATTTTAGGGTCATGTCGAACAACAAATGGCTCTGGCACTATTTTTTAGCTCCCTACAGTTCATGCACGTTTATCACCTAAAAGCTTGAAGAATGGACAACCCGTTGCAAAAATGTAAGTATAGTTTAAATTCAAATAATACCATTTTGACTCCATATCATATAAATCAAATTAACAAAAATAAAATATAGAAACTCTACCATTTCTATAGTATAATGATTTCTAGCTCCCTACTGTGCATCACATCTTCAGTCCATGCAGTGACCGTGTTCACAACTTAGGCACTTAAAATCTTAATTTGTTTGAATCAGCCAGCCTGCACTTAAACCCCTTTTTAATTGAGGAAAATAGTCGCGGTAACGTCCGGACGTTGTCAGGAAGACATTCTACCGCGTTTGTATTAAAAAGGTCCAATCGGGGTAACGTCCTGACAACAGCGTGGTAAGATTCAACCTAGTCGGGCTAGGGTAATAGCGAGGTAACGTCCTGACGTTGTCAGGATGTTAAGCTGATAAACATTGTATTAAAAAGCGCGCAGAACGTTATCCGTGTAGATGACGTCATGGCCGTAAAAAATCATCGCCTGATTCCGTAATTGCATGCTGTGAATTGCACGGAACAGTAGCATTATGGCTACCCACCGCAAATCCATGATTACTGTTGAAGTTTGAAGTCGGATTGAAGAATAATAGATTCGTACCGTACGTGTAAGGAATATAAACCGGTATATTATTATTACATGCGCTATAATTATGCAGCGAAAAAAAAAACTAGCGTGACTATAGTAGACTGACAATTGCGCTCCCGATTGCCTGTTGTATACCCGATATGAATTGACCGTCAAAATTTCCCGCGCTAACGTATACCAGCGCGCGCCGATTAGCACATTGTCACGCCAGCTGGTCGCATGATGAGAGAGGTGCGGTTGCTATAGTAACCTACCCGTGTGACTCGGAGAAACACTTTTGATTAAAAACGCTGCACAACCTCTCGCTGCGTGTTTTACGACCTGACCTCCTACTGTTTTTATCGAAATCTCACTCGGGTAACAGCGAGCTAGAAAACACGTTCTCCAATTAAAAAGGGGTTTTAGACGTACATACATGTAGTACTGTGCCAGTCAACTTGTTCAACACCAACCTGTGAAAGAAAACACACTGTAGGGTCATGCCACATCAACAACATCTTCTAGCTCTTACATTGTACATTGTAGTATAGTACTAGCTCCCTATTGTGTGTACATGCATCACAGCTTCAGTCCATGCAGTGGCTCTGTTCACAAAGGCACTTCAAATTGTAATTTGTTTGAATTAGCCAGCCTGCAATGCATATGTACCACCAGTCAAGTTGTTCAACACCAACCTGTGAAAGAAAACACATTTTAGGGTCATGCCTCATCTACAAAGGGCTTTTAGCACTTCTACTAGCTTTTTTTTCTTAGTTCTAGTAGTACGAAGTGCCATACTGTGACTACCACTGACTTCTCTATTCACACGCTGTTGCAAGACTTGCCCCTGTTCACAAAGTGTGCTTTTACATCAAACTTATCAGTGTTTTAAAACATGTTTTAGATTCATATTTAGCAAGTAAAAAGATGAGCCAGAAACATATTTCAAAAGGCTGATTCTAGACTAGCCAAATATTTTTTAAAAGCACACATAAAGAGGCTTGAAAACTGTTTTGAAAAGAAAACATACGAACGAACAGAAGAACGAAGATCATGATTGTTTAGGATCCCGATTCATAGATGTTGGATTTAAATGTATGATGGTAACTGCCTGTCAACAAAGGGATTTTAGTTAGCACTTTTAAGAAAAAGTTCCCTACTGTGAATACAAGATAATACGGTATCACTGGCTTGAAATCACACCCTCTTGATATTTTACTAGCCATATTCACAGCTTTACCAAAGGAAAGGAATGTGTACAGCTTGTACGTCTTGAAAGGAGGATTATCTTTTAGTTATTCGGACTATGATTTTGATATAGTTGCTGTCGTGTTTACAACCAAAAGGGTTTAGAAATGAAATGAATACTGTGTAGTTATCCAGGAAGAAATAACCTGATTTAATATTATTTTTAAATTAAAAGCTTGTTTTTATGATGTGTTTTGAATTCCAGAGAGTTACAATGTGAATGTTCACATGTATCGTCTTGTTTTGTCACAAAATTTCTTCAAATTAGACAAAATTCACACATTTTTGTGTCATTTCAAAGACTTTTAAATAACTGTATGAACTTCAACACATTCTCTGACATGCACTTCATATTATAATAATGAAGTTTGCGAACAGGGCCCCTCGTATTGATTGGTCTATCCTTTCCTGCACTTGGAGGCTGCAGTAGCCTGTAATCGCCTAGTACATTGGGGTCATCGTAAGGTCAGACTCAGTCCAGCTGAGAGTTGTTGTACTCTTCACATGGATACACTGTCCATACACAATGAGTACTCAAAATTAACTTAGTCAGGCAAGACAAAAAACCAAGATTTCAAATTCTAGTGGCCCCAAACCTGAAGGCCCCGAACAAAGAAAAACATAGCAAATTCTGTTATTTTATTTGCATATTTGGGCCAGAATCAAATACTGTATTTATTGGCCCCGGGCCAGCACACTGCTGTAAATGGAAAAGGAGTTGTGTGTGTTAGATTGTTTATCATAATATTTTAAGTCTCTTTAAAATTTATCCACCATTGTACACACCCTTAGAAGTTAGAAGAGAAAATGAAATGTTCAAATATTATATAACGGTACAAAACAATCTTTATTTCTGCACCAATTTTCTCAATTCGACTTCAAAATTAAAAGTATTTCTCTACTTTCTATTTATTTGATTATTTATGAAATGCACTTTACTATAAAAAACAACAACTATATTCCTTGTAATTCATATTCAGCCAGGGGAGAGGTGGGGGGGGGGGGGGGGGGGGGGTGACTTGCCAGCCAGACTGAGGGTGCAATACTCACTGTAGGGTTGGTTAGCTTGTTTAGAGCTTGTAGCAAATTGGCAGTTCTTTAATTTGGCCTGGTGGTATTATTTTCTAATTTTCTTGGGGTCATTATTTTGTTCCAGCTCAAGAATTGTATGTTGTAGGCTGATATTCCATATGTACAACTAGCATGCCCCCAAGCCAGATAGTCTGGGCTTGCAATATGAGTGATTGAGTAATATGCCAGCGGCTCATTTAGAGCTTGTACCAATTAGCGGCGGAGGGCCAAATTCATATTGCAGAGCTCAGGGGGCATGGATATTTTGCCATTATTAAAGGGATCTAGTAACTTTATTGACGTGTGCAAAAAGTGATGAATGGTTGATACAATTATATCTATTATAGATATTGTTGTTATCTGATATGTCCACTGGTTGTTGTGTGAAAATTTCAAGTTAAATGGACGTTATATGGCCAATTAATGAGCAAAAATGCAAAGTGACTCATTGCACTCACTTTGTGCACGGTTTTCGCGGTCTGGTGGATAATTTTGCATCTGAACACTTCAATCGTAAGTATCTTTTTAACGAAAGGGAAATTTGACAAACCGAAACCTGTCCCATGCTTTTAAATTGTTAATACGAATACAACAAGGTATTAGGGAACCGCTAGAATTCCAATTGAATTTTAAGAATTTGGACAAAGTTACTAGATCCCTTTAACACGATACCTTCCAGATGCTGTCCTATTGACTGAAGTCAATACATGATGTTTGTATGATTTTCAGTGGAAGGGGTAAAACTGTAATAGCCCTGCAGTATGTAACTTGGAACCTTACAAATTATCAATATCTCTCAATTTATATATAGAAGAGCTAAGAGCACATTATTATAGCCCTGCAGTATCCCCAAATTTTGCCTGTATCTCTAACTTGATATTAGGCCTACACAGCTCAGAGCTCGTATGGATTACCACCACACCAACTTTTTATTTATTTTACTTGCCCAAACAGAAAGTAAATTGAATTTCTTATTATCACAATTGGACTAATAAATGAAATGAAATTAAAAACTTTCAAAGGAAAAAAAAAGTAATCGCGCTACTGTCACTAGGTAGCTTGACCTGCTTGGCAAACTTCTCCCTTGTTGCTAGATTCCCAGTTAGAAGTGTACATTGTCTCATAGTTGAGATCAGAAATATATTATTTGCCCGATTGGGCAACATAGGAACCATTTATACAATTTTACTTCACTGCGATCAATTTTTATTTGCCCTGGGCAATTGAGCAAGTGCTTGTATTGAGCCTTGCTTAAAGGGGTAGTTCAGTTTTGGTATAGAGGGCACTGCACGAAACAATTTTTTTGTTAGATAATGAAAAACTGAGTGTAAAATTTGAAAGAGCATACAATTTGAATGGCAGAATAAACTTTATTTGATCAAAATCGGTTCAGAAACTGCTGAAATATCAATAAATATATCCAATCGGAATAAATCTGGGCCCCAGATTTATTTGATGATTTTGTTTTAAGTAGTTGTTGATGATCTCTCTATTTCAACAAAACATCAGTATGCATAATTTTGTATGAAAAATGGTTGAAACCAATGCTTTTTTTAGAGAGTGCCCTCTTGTGTTTTAATGGCTCTTTTTGAATGATAACAGGCTTTTTACTTAGTCGTTTGTAATTTTCTATACCTTTTGAATTTGAGCATGGTGGAGTTATAACTAGTAGTTTGTAATGTTATGGTGCAGGTTTTGGTTACTAAAGCTCAACCTTACCAAAACTGTACGACCCCTTTAAATTACATGTATGTTATATAGTAAATTGTCTAAGTATGGAAAATTTGTTTTGTTACATGCGATTCTACATGCGATTTTACATGCGAAAAACCAAGTTCTAAACTCTAAAGTACGTGTGTTTGTCAAATAGGCTGCTCTAGCAGAAGATGAAGGTCATGGGAGGCCTGCTGTTATTCCAGGAAAAATTTCTCCTCTCACAAATCAACATGATTGAGATCCTTGAACAGAACTTCAGGCTTTTAGTTTTTACTTACATTTGTACAATATTCAGTTTGTCAATTTTTGACATACATGTATTATACATGTACACATTATGTACAAAATTGTATGGATCTAGATGTGCATGCATTATACGTTTTTGAAAGTAGTTCTTTTGGTATTTAAAACTAAGTGAAAGAGGGGTGCACTTTTGATTTCTTCTTCTATATAATCCTATATCTATGTAGATTTAAAAAGTCCCTGAAGGATACATTGCATCCTTCTTAATTTGGTATTCTTGTCAAATGCACGAGGGGAGGGGGGGGGGGGGGGGGGGGAAGTAATTAAAACTGTACATTCCTCTTCTATGACTATGATGTGATGATTAGCTCATATTTTTACCTAGTTCATATTTTGATGATTTTATTGATTAGTTAATCATAAATTGTACTCGTTCCTGTGGGAAAACGGTGATGTTATATTTCTGGTTGTGATGATGGTGGGAATACAGTCATCTTCCGTACTTGTTGCAGTCAAACCTGTGTATGTACACATGTTCCACCCATAACATTGTTTTTCTCTGCGGTGGATTATTTTCGACGGCCACTATAGGCAGGTTGGCTGCTAGTGCTACAGACAGGTTTAATACTGTACATAGGAGGGGGGGGGGGGTACCATTCTCCATTGATAATTGAGATGCACTGATCTTTCAACATTGCCATGGGGTCATGGGCTAATAATAGGAAATCGCTCACTTTACTGTACAATCGACATCCCGAATCTGTATACAAGCACTTGTGTGCACTATCCTATGCAAATACTGGGAGCACTTCAGAGTGTTTTAATATACTGCACTAGACTGGCTTGATGAGAGAGGAATTGAAGCCCAGGCCTACTGTAAATAAAAAACAATGAGGGTAATTTCTTTTGAACGAGAGACGACAGAGTTAAGGAAGGATGAGAGGTACATACTTACATGTACAGTCAAACCTGTCTTAGCGGCCACCTGTCTATAGCAGCCAACCTGCCTATAGTGGCCACTCAAAGTGATCCCTTGCATCTAGAAAAACAGTGTAATTGAACCTGTCTATAGAGGTCACCTGTCTACAGTGGCCACATTTCTTGTCTCCCTTGGGTGGCCACTATAGACAGGTTTGACTGTACATGTAGTTCTAACGAGGAGTTATATCAAACGAGTTGCGATACATTGTACAACCACCCTCCCTCCCATCAGTGGTTTCACCCATTCATTATGCACTACTTCTCGCCAAGTTTTTTTTTTTTTTTTGTATGCAAGCCTCGCTCCACATGGACTTCTCATTTCTTACTGGCCTGTTTGGGCAAGTAAAATCAGGAATACATGTACAAATTCTAAGTCTTGCCTGAACAGAAAATTTACTTGCTCATAAAAACAATGTGAAAAAACAAAAATTATTCTGCTTGGTACATGCAGCTCTGCTAGGTAGGGCATTGCAGCAGAGACTTAAAGGACCTAAAGAATACAACATACTTTGACACTTATTCCATAGTTGATGACTTGAAACATAGGTCTGCCGAAAAAAAATCCATGAAAATAAACACAGTAGGGCAATTCCAAGCAAACGCCGTGACGGTCAGAGGGTGTTTCTCACAATGAAAGTCCAAATAACTCATAAAATTTAAATATCTTGAACCAACTTTTGATATTCATCTGTAACCACTATCCTACCAATAATTTACAATAGGCAAGAAAACCAAAATTCCCAATAAATTATTAATTATGAATATCAATATCTGCCGTAACGCCGTGACGGCAAAAAGACATGGGTTTCTTACATGCTAAGAAACTAAGTAAACTCTGTGAACTACAGGAACATTTTGCACTTTTGTCACATTGATTCTTTGTACTAGACATCAAGCTAGAACATCCAAATAAAAATGTAGAAAAAATCCAATGCTCATAGTAAATATGATATCATAAATGTATCTATGCACTGTAACGCCGTGACTGTAACGCCGTGACCTCTGAATTGTACATGTTATATATATGGGAGATATTAAAGAGATGAATAATATGATATAATTTTAATGTAGTGATCCAGAATCAATAAAGAACTAGATGAATGGGTGATATAACCAAGATGCTATTAAATGATCATCCGCATGACACAAATTTGCAGCACAGCGCCCTCTATTGATCAAAAAATCTTTTAGGACATAATTGAAATTCTTATCTATTTCAGAAGTTAGTTAATGGAACCATCAAATATTAAAACCAAAATACATACTTAAATGTAACAATGAAATATGAGACCTTTGACATCTGACCTTTGACCTTGTTTCTCAAAATAACATACAAATGTTTAATTTTTGGTCTGCACAGTGCATATTTGCAAGTGATTTGTTTCATGTAACATGATTTCAGAGTTAGTAAATGTTTGTTTTTGAATTGGTAATTATCCGAGTGACCTTTGACCTGTGCCCCAAACAGTTTCAGAAAATTGTCTTTTACCTACAGTACTCTTTCTAACATTGATTCTGGAACTTAATTGTGAGAACAAAAAACAACATCAATATTTTGACCTGTTGACCTATGACCTCCCATGACCCCATTCCCTAATCAGGTCATATACTTCACTGGACGCATACCAGTATTATTATCATGTTATCCTTCAAGGATTCTCAAACTATCTTGATAATAATATAATTTTTGCATATTTGTTAGCTATGTGACCTTTGACCTTTGACCTCATGGACCAAAATCATATCCAATAATCCGTACCTCTAAATACATGGATTGTACAAAGTTTGAACGAAATCCATCCAACGATTCTTGAGATATTGCAAAAAAAAGAACACTGATGTACAGATGCACATACAGACAGACGGACATACAACCCATACACATACATGACTCAGGTAACTTTGAGATGGAAACATTATCAACTGACCCTATTCATATAATTATAGCATGAGCAATGCCCAAGCATACCTACAAAAAATATCTTACACTATTTGATTATGTCTACTGTGCTATGTCAATGGGAATCCAGTAGGTAGCGTCACGGCGTTACACAAAACGTAACGCCGTGACCAAATTGATATTGATTATATTAATAAGTGGTAAAAGATAATGCTGCTATTCAGCATGCATATTATAGCCCTATGGGCTAATACAGAGAAAACAAAAAATTATTTCATTCCCATTCATATTTTTCCAGAAATATTAAAAATATATGTTTTTAGTGTAACACCGTGACATATTAATGATTGTAAATGAGACAGTCACTGAAGCGGAACGAAGAGCGAAAATGACGAAATTGATATTTATCTGAAAAATTGAAGCAATGATCCTATCAACACTGAAATAAAATTTTATGAAAACTCCTTTTCGCAGTTCTTTTATGCTTAATATTTAATTGAATGTTTTGTGAAAATAACTGAAAATTAATTTATGCTATATATTAACAATAAAATAATAGTTTACAATTTTTTTTTTCAAAAACAAAATACATTTTTGGAAAGTTCAATCTTTTAGCTTTCATTTGATACCAAATTTGTTATGGTACGACGAATTTGAAAAATCAGTGGTTATGTCAATGTTTGCTTGGAATTGCCCAGTAGTGATTTAAAGGTAGTTCAGATTCGTCAAATGAGATGCGCGGCGCCATCTTGCATATGCGTTGCGCACGGTGCGTAATGCACGTTAGCTCAGTGTCATGCGGTGCGCGCAAACTAACCCAGTTCAAAATGGCGACCCGCTATGTAGCATCCCCACGATTGATGCCCTTTAAGACTAGTTTTCTGATGCCAAATCTCACTTAGCAGCCAGTTTACGCCCCACCCACATTTAGGGTCCGGAATCGGCAACGTGATCGACATGTGATTGACAATTCATTGGCTTACGTCATGACGCGTAATCGACAGAATTTAGTTCATTAGTCCGTTCTTTAGATGACGTCACATTTTGGCGATTTAAAAGGGGCGTTCCCAGGACAATTAGGTATTTACTAATTACCCCAAAATTGATTGATTTCATGATAAATGACTGCCAAATTCTTTTTCTTCGGGAAAAATTACATATAGAGAGCCGAATTGTGAAAATTAGGCCATCTGGACGCTGTAGTTCCTTCAATCAAAGGTATAATTGGCCTTGTTTAAATAGTTTGGCATGAAAAAATATGGTCTCTGAAAGTGAAAGCCGCATAATTTGGGAAAGAATAATTTGAAAACACTCAATTTATGATACTAAACATGTCGTTATTTATTACCTTTTCAATTTGCCATTTGATTTGTGATGATTTTATGGGAAATTGTGTGTTATCATTTCTCGTTAATCTGTCCTCAAAATAAACATGAACCATTGTTCAAAAATGTTGTATGGACATAACATCCTCTTTGGGCATAATTAGGTAATGCCACAAAACATCATGTGATATGGAAAATGGTTATCCAGGACTCCACACTTACCTTTTTATGTCAGTGGCCCAGTCGGGCCAGTGAAATAATTTCTTCCCCTTTGTTTTCTGGTGGCCTGAAACTGAAAGAAAAATTTACTGGCCCAAAAATATTATTTCATGAGTAAACATTTTACTTTTCGAAATATCAGTCTTTCCTGATCAAACCTGTGATTATAGATGAAGCATAACATGGAAGAAAACAAGATTTGTCTCATTTTGTCAATGTCGGGTTCAAAATCTGCTTGCCCGATCGGGCCACCAAAATATGACTTTTATAGAGTGGTGAAGTGTGATGTCATAAATGATGTCATAAAGATTTTTTTTAGAATTTTCAAATTTGGACTTCATTTTCAGAAAGATCATAACAAATAATGTCCAAATACCGAAAATCAAAGGAAATAGGTTACGTATTGGCCGAGATATGCCCATCCGAATGATTTTTTGGTCAATGGGCAATCAGTGTTATTTTAATGCACTGGTTCCTAAATTTAGGAACCAGTGCATTATAACACTGATTGCCCATTGAAGTAAAATTCATTCGGATGGGCATATCTCAGCCAATACGTAACCTATTCCTTTGATTTTCGGTATTTGGACATTATTTGTTATGCTCTTTCTGAAAATGAAGTCCAAATTTGAAAATTCTAAAAAAGTGTTTTTATGACGTCATGACTTCTGTATCTAGATACATTTTTGCTGGCCCGAAGTGCAATTTCACATTAGATAGCTATAGAACTTGTAAATTGAATGAGTGCACATGTTGTTTCCTATTAAAGCACATCACCCCACCCTAAGTATGACCATTGTTCTCAAAAGTCAAAACATCCTCCTGTAAAACATACATTCGAAATGAGTTAGATTAAATGCGTGGGCATGTTATTTCCTATTGAATCACATAAATCACCGCTGTAAGTATGACCATTGTTCTAAACATTTGTATCAATGACAAGACATCCTCGAGCTTTAACACATGTGATATTTGAAATGAGTTATCATACAATACATTGTACATTAGATCAATAGAACTTTTAAGTTTAATAAGTGAATAAGTGCATGTATGTTGTTTCCTATTAAAGCATACAAATCACCATCATTACAAGTATGACCATTGTTGTTAATGACAAAACATCCTAGAGCTGTAAAACATAGATTTGAATCTAAAGAACTTCTAAATTTGATGAGTGCACATGTTGTTTATATTAATCACCACCTACTGATTAAGTACACAAATGTGAGAAAGGGAAATCTTTCTGTGCAGATGACCTTTCCAGCAATTAGCCATCTCACAATCTCTCCACACCAGACAATTTGTCCAGTCTATCGAACATGTCATGTGACTGTCTAGATATATTAAAGATAATGTTCACCCTTTTGCTTGCTAGTCAACATTCTAAACATTGACGAGAGAATGTAATTTAAGAGCTAGCCACATGTACAATGTACATATTCATGTTCAAATTTAACAGTGTCTCGTAGTAAACAGCTCAAATTCAAATTCAAATTAATTTGATTTCCACAACTTGAATAAAACATATAGAAAGTATACATGGTAACACAATTTGCATTTAACAATAATACAACACATAAAATACATCAAATATAACAAAAGAGGCAATACAATTTTTAAGTAAATTCACAGTGTGGAGGAAGGAATAGCTCTGAGGGTATTGTGTAGTTATGATGCTTTATCGTTAGAAGATTTTAAGAATATTCTGTAGATTTTGGTTTGTTGGTTGTTGTGTTTTTTTTTGTGTTTTTGTGTTTTTTTTTTGGGGGGGGGGCAATAATATTGCTGGGTTTTGGAGACATTTTTTTCTTCAGAATTAAAGTCTTCTGCTCCACAATAAAAACCATGTAAGCTTTAAAATGCTACACTGACAGTTGGCATACTGTATATAGGCAGGTAAAATTCTGCACAAATATTAGCATAACAACTGTTTCAAACCTAGATGATGCACAGTTTGCATTTGTCCACTTTGATTACAACTGTTTCAAATACTGTTCCAAATTGATATTATATACACTTGTTGTGATTTTTTCTCCTCAATTTGACCTAACATGCTAATACAGAATGCATTTTTTCCGAGTACAGTTGAATTCTAATAACTGTCTATCATTTAGTGCATGAGTGGGCAGACTGTATATCCAAATATTGACACTCACAAAGGCATGTCTGGCTAGTGTATAAAAATAGCTAGAGTTGAAAAAAAGTATATAATATATCAATGCATTGTATGATTGTATGCCTTTTAACAGAGTGACATATTTTCAGATGTTATTTATTCTGCATTGAAACAAATGTATATTTTCATTGGTTGGAAGATTCCACTTTGTCAACAATCCAAATATTGACACACACAAAGGCATTGTCTGGGTAGTGTCATTTAAAAATAGCTCGGCTTGGAAAACAAATTTATATTCTACAGTATGATTGTAATACACATTGTCTAACGATGACATCATATGTCATTTAACACTGCATTGTAACAAATGTAACTTTATATGGGTGGGTGTGACTGCATTGATTGACAAACATAGTTATCATTTTTGCTTTGTTTCACACCATTAGGAATTTAGAATACAAATTTGTATTGATTACACTTTTTGTTGTATTTAATTGGGTATCTATATAAAGACAGTACACATTTTTCTTGCTTCCATTTATTAAAGTTTGCAACCAAAAATGTTGTAACACTTTTTCACATGCACTCCCAAACAGATACTCATCATAAATGGCCGACATACAACATTGTAATATATAGACTGGAATACTGACAATTTGACAAACATGTTCAAATACAAAATATACACATACATAATTTACACATACATTGTGATATAGACTGGAATACTGACAAACATGTTAAAATACAAAATATACACATACATAATTTACACATACATATATACAGACAGCACACACACACACACACATACAAAACGCACACACTTATATGAGTACAATTTGCATGCCTGCAGGGTTTTGTCGGTGTTTTAATGACCACTCGCTATTTTGTCTGTGTCTAGGGAGAGATTTAATGTGTTTCTGGCGCTTGCGGGAGAAAAAAATGGGGAAAAAGGGAAAAATGTCAAGCCTGAATTTTACTCCATTTTGATTCCATTTTGTACAACTTCTAGTCTGTTTATGACAAGTATGAATTTTATTCACTGTTCATAAATGGAGTGCCAGCTGAGAGGAGTTTAAGGTGCAAAAGGTAGCTACGTAATGCTTTTCCTTGGGTGTGTCTATATAAACAACTAGTAGTAGCCAAAATTTGTTGTTTGTCAGGAAAGTTTTCACACGTTTCTTAGAGTGAAATTCAAACAACAATCTGGAATAAACCATGTTGATTGTTTCCCATAGATATACAGTATATTAAGATGAAATAATAAATGAACTTACTAATAAATATTTTGTGGAAACATTGATTTTATAAATAACGTTTTGGTAATTTTGTTTCAGAAATCAAACAATTTGTTTCAGAACTCAAAACAATTGTTCAGAAATCAAACAATTTCAAATGTTTTGTAGCAATTTATTTATTCCCTTTTGAGTGATATACACTGTACACCGTAGTTTGAACTTTTGTCCTCAAAGTCATGATAACCAAAAGAAGTATAATTTTTATTTAGAAAAAAAAAACACTTGGTTTATTTAATACATGTAGAGGAGTTTCTAGTTTGTAACTACAAGTGAAGAACTTTTCTACTGCAAGGGCATTGAGTGATAGTTGAACTTTTGCCCTTAAAATTACACTCTCTCATAATTACCAAAAGAAGTATAATTTGTTTAAGAAAAACACTTTGTTTAAATTCAATACCTGTTTCTCGGGTTTGTAGTTCAAACAAACTGTATACAACTTTTTGACTGATAATTTGAACTTTTGCCCTTTAAAAAAAATGACAATTCGTCACATTATCTTATTGTCCCTCAAACATCTTTTGAAGTAAAGTAAATATCCGTCTTTGATGCAGTTTAATAGCGCCCATTATAAATGTCCAGACACCGTCGTTTGATTCATTTCCTATGGACGTCTATCTATGCCACCCACATTCCACCGTAACTACACATTGTTCCCAAGCAGATTTGGGAAGGTATGACAAATGCGTGTCATTGACTGTGTGCAATGCAGGAATTAATTTTTTATTTTAGTTTAGGGGGCTACTTTTTCAATCTGATGGATATCGCAAAATTTAAGGGGCTACCTACTGAATTTAGGGGGCTATTTTGAATATTAGGGGGCCAAATCGCCCTCAGCCCCCGTTTAGTTGCAAACTTCTGTGCATATCAATGAAATGACGACACTGAGCAACAGTTTGAATAACAAGTGTAGTACTACCATGGATACTACTAGTACGATCCATGGTACTACCAATTACTAGTGTAACTGTAATAGACCACACTGTATATTTTGTCGGCTGAGAAAGAGAAGGGCGCTAAGTCACTTTTGATCACTTATGACATTTTATAATCATCATGTTCAAAGTTTTGGAGCCTTGAAGAATCACAATATATAACACTGTAGCTCTCTGTTAGTTTTTAATAATATTTACCAAATTAGACATTATTATTTTATTATGAGAATTTGCCATCACATGGCTCCATAGTTCGGAGAGCCCAAAATCAACTTCACACCCTTTTCACTTTTCACTTCATAGCTGATAGTCGTACAGGTGTACACTCTAGTTATACAATTTTTAAAATAGCACATTTTCCTTAGTACAAATTGCAAAATAACAAATTCATTTTAAAACACATTAACAAAATTAGAATTAAGGTGGCACACGTCTGTCAGTTCAGTGGGTTATGATGTTGCTGTTGTTGTCATCGTCACAGACACTTCTTTTTAAGAAGAAATTAAGGCTACAGTAAAAAATTTATAAATTCACCCAATGACCCCACCCATTCATTGTTCATTCATAAATCCATCTTCAAATAGATTAATTTGATACAGTAGCCAGTAAGGTATCTTAATCCATAAAGTGTACTTTGTACATTGTGCCATATACCAAATGGAATACGTACATGTGTAAGTCCACATTGTATGCAATGTATTTGGGTATTTAATGATGTGTGGAATGTACTGCTTGTTCAGCATGTTTGCTTTTCACAGCTCATTGTGCAAGAAATACCCCTTTTTTCTTCACATTTGATATATGCTTATCTCCGTTCTTTTTTGTATTTATGGAAGATAAAATCCCTTGATGGATTTTGCCCTATTTTTATCATTTGTGTTGATGATGCATGTTCCTATTTTGTTTTCAAAAATGGAAGATAATGACTGCAGTTGAATGAATCCACACCACCCGTCAAAACGTTAGTTCCAGAACTCAGAAGTGCGTAAAAACTATTGGACTCAAAATTAGCATGGACTTGGCGTCACATTTGGACCTTGCTACGTAGTACTAGTAGGTTCATGGACCTAGGGTCCCATTTTGACCTAATTTAGTTCCAAACTTTACTTCA
Organism: Echinarachnius parma; assembly: GCA_037951105.1. NCBI lineage: Eukaryota > Metazoa > Echinodermata > Echinoidea > Clypeasteroida > Echinarachniidae > Echinarachnius > Echinarachnius parma. Next base: position 36,491 of record JBAMJV010007359.1, on the reverse strand, counting down.
AGGCTTACTGGGCAATAAGTCATGTACATGTAGTATTGTTTATGATAAGTTTGTCATTGTTTGGGATTCAACCCATGTATGATTGTCTACACCTGCGAGGAAGTTTCCCTCTCTGACTATTATAGTCAACAACCTGCGGCGTTGTGTTTGGGGGGAGGGTTTGGGATTAAGACAATTTGCTGGTGCCTTTTTAGAACTTTGCTGTTTTTTCTCTCTCTCTCAAGATTGTTATCTACCTCAAGAGGAAATGACTTAATTCCCAAATTTCTCCTCGAAACCAGCGCTGTCTGGTTTCTGCATTAACAAAAACCCTTAACCCTCGCAGTACTAAGGCGTGTATAGTGACAAAAATACACGAGGGCTCGGGCGAATTAGACACCAAAATGCCAAAAAGAGCCCTAATTGAAATGCCAAAAAAAGAGCCCCAGAAAATCATAAATGAACCCCAGGTAAAGTTGCTAGAGTTCAATGAAAATTTGTCTTTAAAGGGGTAGTTTAGTTTTGGTGAGGCTGAACTTTAGTAGCCAAAACATGCACAGTAACATTATAAACTAATAGTTATAACTCCACCATGCTCGAAAGGTATACAAAATTACAAACGACTAAGTAAAAAGCCTGTTATCATTCAAAAAGAGTCATTAAAACACAAGAGGGCGCTTTTTAAAAAGGCATTGGTTTCAACCATTTTCATACAAAATTACCCCTTTAAAGTGCTATTTTCATGCAGGCAAGCTTGATCAAGTAATCTCCTAACATTTTTAATTTTGTATCCCTGATTCCCTGTGCATGTACAGTATGTACATGTAATGGTTACATTTTTCATGTACATGTATGTGGTAGTTAATTTTATACTCACACATTTATAGTACCAAATGTGTTAATTATGATTCAAACAAGTGATTTGTATATAATGTGTTTTTGTAATTCGGACAAAATGTGCAATTTGGTCCGCAAGACACGAGAAGCTGCCTAAAAACATATTTTATGAATTCATCATGGGTTATTACAGGTTATTCTGCATGCATTGTAGTTTGAATCTGAAACTATTCTAATATGATACCAAAAAGGGTTAATTTCAAGATATATGTTGACCAAAAAAAAAAACCCCACTATTTGTATTCAGAGTGCAGACAGAGTTTAGGATTTACATTCGTCACCAAATTAAGAGAATTTAAACTAAAATCAGACCTTGTCATTACATGTTGTTAAAACTGTAACTCAACTTGTAATGGTGTTCAATGGCATTGGTAAATACAGGTAGGGGTGGAGGAAAATGTTTTCAAAGTATGTACATCATGAACAGTTCCTGCACATTTAAACAATTGGATACAAACTTGCATTTTTTCGGGGGGGGGGGGGGGGGGGGGGGGGGGGTGCAATGCAGGAATTAATTTTTAATTTGTATTGGGCTACTTTTTCAATCTGATGGATATCACAACATTTTGTACATGTAATGTAATACCCTGTGGTAATTTCAGAGGCTACCTACTGATTTAAGGGGGCTATTTTGATAATTAGGGGGCAAAATCGCCCTCAGCCCCCGTATATTTCCTACCCTGGGGGGTGGACCTGTTTCACACCTGGGGCTTTACAAACATAAGGATTTTAGATACTTTGTAACATTGCTATGATTTCGTTATCTGGTGGTTTATAATCATTGATGATTAGAATTTTTCTTGTTCTCAACCCAACTTTCTTAAAATGTTTTCTTGTGTATCTTCTATTCCAGGTTTGAATTTGATCCCCATCAATGTACTATTTCAACTCATACTGTACATAAACATGTAGTATGGCATGTACATACATGATGAGCCTTAGAATTGATAAGCATACAAATCATTTCCTTACATGTATGTGTTCCGACAAACATTTGCAAATGTTGAATCCTCTTACTTGGTTTTTGACTCATGCCGTATGCATTACACAAGCCTCCACACTAACTTTTTTTCCTCTACTGTCCCATTCGTGCAAGTCAAATCATAAATACTCAAATTTTACTTGCCCAAAGCAAAAATTTACTTGCCCACTTACATGTACTTCGAGATGAGCTTCACACATAATGAATTACATTCTACTCTTGAAGTCGAAGAGAAATAACGGTTGCCCGATCGGGCAACCAAACTAGACCAATTAAAGAAATTTGACTTGCCCGACATTGATTTTGCCCTGGGCAATAGGGCAAGTGCTATATAAAGGCATGCAATTGTATCGTTACATGTGTGTGTTCCGACATGTGCAAATGTCGAGCTCTCTTACTTGGGTCTCTGTCTCATGCCGTATGCATTACTATATATTGGGACAATTTGATTTTGATTCCATTTTTATTTGATGGGAAAAGCGCCCGCGGGGCTTTGGCGCCTGTTTACTCATTTATGAAATCATCGCTGGCGAGGCGCAAATTAGATTTCATTCTGAAACCTTGAGCTTTGCGTGTGGAATCCTCGGTATTCCTTGAGATGGGTCTATTTCTACACACAGGTCGATGAAGAGGTTATGAAATGCAGGTTATACTTTTCAGTAACAAAGTACATGGGGGGGGGGGTAGCCCCTAAAATGCTCAAAAGAGCCCCCACAAAACCCCCAAAATTGTTAAAGAGCCCCCACAAATTCATAAAAGAGTCCCAGAAAATTTGAATAGTGATAGAGTTCAACGCAAAAACATATTTTCATGCAGGGAAGCTTGAAAAGTAGCCCCTGAAAAAATAAAGTTCTGTTATTCTTTTCCCTCAATCCTTAATAAATTCCTTGAGATTGGTCCATTTCAACACACAGGTTGATGCAAAGGTTATGAAATGTAGGCACTTGCCCGCTTGCCCGGGGCAAGTACAATTTCACAAGTGGTCTACCTAGTAGTTTGGATCCCTGACAGGGCAACTTACATTTCTGTTGAACTATGAGGGTAGAATGTAATTCCTTATATATATTAATCTCATTTAGAGGTACTTACAAGTAAATTGTCTGTTTGGGCAAGTAGAATTTGAACATTTGTGATTGTACTTGCCTGAAACTAAGGCCAGGCAGTAGACAAAACAATTAGTGTGGAGTCTTGTGAAATGCATACATGAAATTGTATGCACTTTACATTGCAAATTAATGCACACATACACAAGTATACAAATCTATCACTATTCCCTACATACTCAACTTATGAACACCCATTATTATAAGTAGGTCTGCACTGATTGACAGTATACAACAATACTAGCAAAAAATGGCCTTGCTGGATTTCATGTACTTCTTGATTTGCAAATTATTAGTTTTCTTCCCCTCATATTTTTTTTTTCTGGAGCAGAAAGAGAAAATGAACAGTCTCACTCCCTTGGCCCAGTGGGTGACTTTCTGACCCTTTACAGCAGGGATTGTAGTCTAGTTTTAGACCCTTGTAGAACATAATCACTCCTATATAGCGCCACCAACAAAAGATCTGAGCAATGAGCAGTGATCTGCGACACCCCAGTGATCTGATGTACCACCAGATCACTGGGATGGCGCAGATCACTGCTCATTGTGTAGATCTCTTGTTGGTGGTGCTATGTTAGGAGTGACTAAGTTCTACAAGGGTCTTAAACTAGACTACAGGGATCAGAGCTTTTGGAAAATTGGGGAATGAAGTTCATTGCCCCCTCTGTCCCCCTTGTAGTCTTTTGTCCAGGCTGAAGAAAATTAAAATTTCGTAAACTATAACTCTTCAACTTCTGAAAGTCCTGATTCACAAGTCCAATAGTTATGTTAATCCTTTTTTCTTTTTTTTACCAAATGGTAATTTAGATTTATCTGGTTTGTGTCATGATTCGTTAGGTCTTAGGATACATTTTTAACAAATTGTATGTACATGTATTATTTGATAATCGTAAGCTTTAGAGTTTGGAAGTAGGCTACTCATTCCCTCCCCTCCACCACAAAAGTGTTCATTTTCGTACCCCTTTGCCTTTGGGGGGACTCTGGAGTGCAAACCAGTTATTATTGTGGATACTGGATTGAGTTGTGTTCTCTACTATAAGACTTGACATACATGTACAGTATGTACATGTGAGATGGTGTTTGGGCTTTTTATGAACTTTGTATGTTTGTGTACATAAACATACATGTATGTTGATTTAAATATATACTCAGCGCTCAAATACAGTCCTGGCCCACTGGCCTGCCCGGGACCACTAGACTTTGTCTGTTTGTGTACCTAAACATATTTTGACTTGAATATAATCAGTGTTCCAAATCATACCTGGCTGGCTGGCCCGCCCGGGACCACTAGATGTGAATTTGGGACCACCAATTTTGTTGTTGTACTGGTTCAAAATATTGTACTGATTCCAAATATAACACATCCATTATGATGTTATTCTACAATAGTCATTGAGGGTATATTGTAAATACTGATTCTTTAGAATATTCTTGTTATAAATATATTTTCCTCTCTATACAACTTGAAATATTAGTCATTGAGGCTAAGTATATTGTGTTTTTTGTCTGTCTGACACAATACATTACATTTACAACCTTTGATTGTATGTTGCCTTACCGTGAGAATAGAAGTACTGGAGTATGGGGTAATATATTGGTTAGGAGATTCCGAATAAAGCCATATTTCATCCAACTTTTTGTTCATTGTTGTAGCTTGTGATTCATCTAGAGTATTTCTTCTTTCATAGTTCATACCATTGTGTTTATTAATAAGGCAGTACAGTGCTCAAAATTAGCATAGGCCCGCTGGCCCAGGGCCACTAAAAATTAGCTCCGGGCAACCAAATTTCATTGATCCTAAATTCTACTGGCCCGTGCGGGCAACCAAATTTAACAGAATTTGTTATGTTTTTCTTTGTTTGGGGCCACCAGATTTAGGTTTCGGGCCACTCAACGTTAAACAATCTTGTTTTTACTTGCCCGACTGGGCCACAAGGCAAAAAGGTTCATTTCTAGCATTGATTAAGGACCATGTATACATACGTTGTGTAAATTGGCTTTGTGCCGATGGACCGTTCTGCAATAACTTTCCAATAAAGGGGGCTCTCCAGTCTTTCCTGGGCTTGTACTAAATTCTTTCAAGCTAAGGAAGAGTATTTGCAGTAGAATTTCATTTAGAATGAATGTCCTGGAACTGTAAAACATTATATGCTTTGCGATTCAGTTGATTCACACAGCGAATGAAACTCTGGTGCACAGTCGAACATTCGTGAATTTATGTATTTTCATCAAATTATGTAATCAACCAGTATTTCTGACATAGTACACACGCACATATCTGAATCTATACGTGGTACAGTGGTGTTGTAGTGTATAATGGATTCATAGCCAACAATTAAAACTACTTGTTTGTAATGATATTGGACACAATGGGCCATATTTGGCAAAATCAGTGCTCAGTACCTCGACATAGATTTTAGACAAGCAAAAACACACAGAAACAATCTCTCAACAAAGATCCATCATATCGTGTTCAGGTGCTTATTTAAAATAGAAAGAACAAGATTATTTCATATAGTGCACTTCAGGAACTTTTTGAATTTTGAGTTTTATCAAGTTTAATTTTTTCTCCAGAGCTACAGTAGGTGTGCATTGTCTTGCCAGACTGTTTTCCACGAATCAAGGAGCGAGTGTCAATGTCAGGCACGGTGGTAGGGCAGCAGGCTTTGATCGAATTAGAAATCAAGCGCTTGCTTCCTACTTTCTCATCAATGTCTTTTTTATGTTATAATTTCCCATCATTTTCTTGCTCTAAACATCACCTGAAATTGTTTTCCCACAAGTATTGCAAGTTCCGTGTATCGTTAACGACTTGTCTGTCCATTTACATGATCATTATGTTACCTGCTCTGATCTAACAAGAATTTGGTGCTTGCGTAATAATTTCTCATTGTGTATGTCTTTTTTTCCATCATTTTCTTGCTCAAAACATCACCTGACATTGTTTTCCCGCAAGTTTTGCCAGATCAGGGTTCCATGAATCAACTTCAATCGCTGTGTCGGTGCCAAACATGATTGTAACCCGCTTTGATTGAATTAGAAATCAAGTGCTTGCTTTCTAAATTTTCTCTTCAATGTACTTTTTATGTAATTATTTCCTGGTATCATTTTCTTGCTCGAAACATCACCTGAAATTGTTTTCCCCGCAAGTTTTGCCAGATCCGAAATCCGCGAATCGACAACGTGTCAGTGCCACGCATGATCGTACTGTTACCTGCTTTGATCGAATTAGAAATCAATCTCCTTACTTGGGTAATATTTTCTCACCTTTGAAATTCATTGACTAGTACATGTATCCCTCTTGTCATTTTCCTGTTAAAAACATCAGTAGTTCCAAAAATGTTATCAACCTAACTTGTTTTCCTCCAAGTTTTGCAGGTCCCCGTTGCAGAACCAGATGTGATTAATTGTAAGTCAGATCATGTGGTGACTAAAAGTGCAAATCTGACTGGTGGAAATGCTCCGTTCTTCTGACAAGCAATTAATTGCAGCTTTACAATCAATTGCACCTCTTTCTGCAATGGGGCCCAGATCTTATCCTTTTGAAAATTTACCGTTCAAGTAACGTTGTCTGCTTTGATCAAATTAGTAATCAACTTGTTTATTATTTTCTCATCCTTTGCTTTGCTAATGAAAACAAACACAAATTATGCGATGGTTACTTCTGGTCTTGATGTGAAGGAGAAAGTATGAAATTGATGACAACAATATCAAAGACCTGCCAGACATTCACTCATGAAAATTGGATTACAGCTAGAGTCCTATTGATGACAACTGTAGACATGGGTCATTTCCGAGCGGCTATGCAACTAGAATTACATGTAAATGTATATCAATCCACAACCTTTTATGAGGGGCTTTCAAATTTCCATTAGCCAGTATTTAAACAGCGACTAGCTTGATTTTTATATCGTCTGTACTTGACGTTTTAAAATTGACTGTCGTAAATCTAGTTGATGATGATGTTCTGATTTCAGCTCATCTCTATTCACTGACTACATGGTGTACGTACATGTAAATTTGGTTTATTTTCATTTTTCTGCACAGATTCAGTGTTTCAGGTCTGAAACACATTTCAAAATGTTGATTCTTGGCTAGAAAAGTGTTTTATTAGCACAACCAAGGAGGAGCAATGGTGTTGATTTATAATAATTAGTGTCAATCTGATGTTATTATTGATACTTGGGTAAAAGTTGGCTGCTCAAATACAATGGATGAAAATGGGAAATGTTGATAGTTTTGTTGTGGTCACGGTGAATGCTACTTATTGTGTGCTTATTTTGTTCATGACGTCAATGTAATCCAAGTAGAATTTCTATTATTCATTTACTTAAAAGGCAAAAATACCAAAAAATATATCAAAGGTGAAATCTAAATAAATTGTGTGATTTTGTCTAGGTTTTGTCAAGTATGGAATAGTTTTGACTTCAGTACAGGTATTCAGTGCTTTCATTACTGCATGTATTGTTTGTTGATCTCATCTCGGACCTAGGCTTAGTGAATAATATTTCGCTGCTACATGTACTCCAGTCAAAATATATATTTGTATAATGGACTGCCTTGAAAGAGACCTTCAATGCAATTCATAGCATAAATATATGCCAGTGCAGCAAATATAATTTCATTACAATAATGCTCAGGGTTGTTTTCTTTTTAATGAAAAATATTGCTATAAATAACTGTCTGATGGTGGGACTATACTGTGTGTACATATTGTTACTAAGTACTGTGTACATGTGCATTGTCAAGGATTTGACATGGACATGTTATCCAGGTGTATAAATGGGGACCCGGTAGGAGGGGAAAGCCTTTTAAGTTTATGTGAATGATCTTCTCAATGCCCAAGAGCCGCTGGGAAGGAATGCTCCCCAGGGAGTGGAGATGGTGCACACAGTCTGTGCAGGCTGGCATTGTATCCTATAACCAGGGTAATTGTGACATGTACATGTATACAGTAGTGTAAGCGCTGAGAGATGATATAATATCATATTAGGCGCTACATATCAAACCTATTATGAAATAAAGGATGGCATTATCATTCAAGATTGAGGTTATTTTTTATGTTTTATCATTTTGGCTACAGAAAATGGCGATGAGTTCAATTCAAATCAAAATTGAAAGTGCCATTTTCATGCAGGCAAGCTTGAAAAGTAGATGGGTTACATTACATTAGATGGGTAGGTGTTTCATGTGAGCCCCTATAAATTTGCATCTAGAGTTCAATGCAAAAAACAATTTTTCAAGAGCTATTTTCATGTCAGACAAGCTTGAAAACTAGCCCCCGAAAAATAAATTGTATTTTCCCCCCTGAGGGAATTACATAGGAAGCTCTAGAGACTGTGACCCTGTCACTGACACATGACGCCATCAAATTACATTAGATGGGTAGGTGTTAACAGGTCACATTTCATGTGCCACATTAATAACATTTATGATGTACCTATTCACACCTAAAGTTGATATGGGCAGTTCCAGAGGTGGTATGTAACAAATTTGTTGACTGTTCTTTGTCATTTTGCCTTTGGTTAATATTATGCTAGTATCAAAAGCTTAGGCCTCTTCAACTGGACAATATTTGAAGCAGTTTTATCATTTTGTTTTAATTTTCAGAATATAAAAATACCATGATCTATCGATAATATTTTGTATCACTAACTTCCAAAATTATAATCAAGTTAAAGCTAGAACACCGATGAAAATCTCCCAAGACATTCGAAATAAACTTGTCTGCTTTCAAAGATCAACATGTATGGGGATGCTTCACCGCGATTGGCCATGTTGAACTAGGCTAGTTTGTGCTCACTGCATAGCACTGAGCGAGTGTATTGCACTGTGCTCAAGGCATCTCAAGACACACTTCTGATTTGAATAGGAATCTGAACCATATCTTTAAAACTACTTCTGAAATGGTTAAAAAGTTTTTGAAACATAGATCTGAAATGGGTTCATGTTGTTCTCTGCATGGGCCTAGACCCTGTGGGCTATGGCACAAACCTGATATGGTATCAAATACTAACAATTTCAGTTGGGGGCCCTCTACCAACCAAAAAAATACACGGGGGCGACGGGCGATTTGCCCCCGAAACCTTTGTAATCGCCCCCTTGAGCCACGGCACGGGGGCGGAAAAAAAAATAATAAAATAAAATAATTTTTTAAATTTTTTTAATAATCATTCTGCATGATCTGAAAGTGCCAGAAACGTACCAAACATGGCATAATCGGATAGGTCACATCATGATAAATATTGATAATCATTTATTAGACCCTGAGCAGTGTAAACGATGTAAACAAAAATAAGAGCCCCTGTGACCCCCAAAATAGCCCTCGTGAATAATTTCACGAGGGCATTTTGGTTGCCTCTACTATTTGTTACTAAATACTTGGTAAATATTTCTTACCAAAGACCAAAATTCACATCAGGGAAACGAAGTAGAACTTATTGTTCTAGGGATACTTCTCAAGCTCGTCTGCATGAAAATAGATAGCACTCTAGTCTAGAATTATTTTTGCATTGAACTCGAGATGCAAATGTACTTGGGCTCTGTTTTGATTTTGAGGGACTCTTTTGGGCATTCAGGAGCTTTATTATATGATGACACACGCAGTACCCCGGGGTACCGTTGTACCCCGGTATCCCGCGTTGTGTAGCGCCATCTTGTGTCCACTCGAAGTACAACCGTATTGCGTTGTGCATGCAGTGCAGCGCGCGATTGTATGCATGCTATACCCACAGTACAGCCCTAAAAATTAAATAAATTATTAAACAAAATGGCGGATTTTCGTCTGGTACCCCAGGGTACCGTTTATGTCATCATATTGCCCTGAGCCTCTGTGTAATTTTTCCACTGTAAAAAAAACACCCCAAAACAAACATATAAACTAATTTAGGTCTAGTAATGAGCTCTTAGAAAAGAGTCACAATTTAGTCCCTCAAAATTGTCTATCAATGAATCCACCTAGATGTGACTACCCAGTCCCTTTAAATTGCCTGTTGATGAATCCACCTAGATGTGACTACCCAGTCCCTTTAAATTGCCTGTTGATGAATCCACCTAGATGTGACTACCCCAGTCCCTTTAAATTGCCTGTTGATGAATCCACCTAGATGTGACTACCCAGTCCCTTTAAATTGCCTGTTGATGAATCCACCTAGATGTGACTACCCAGTCCCTTTAAATTGCCTGTTGATGAATCTACCTAGATGTGACTACCCAGTCCCTTTAAATTGCCTGTTGATGAATCCACCTAGATGTGACTACCCAGTCCCTTTAAATTGCCTGTTGATGAATCCACCTAGATGTGACGACCCAGTCCCTCTAAATTGCCTGTTGATGAATCCACCTGTGCTGGTTGTGAAATCGTATCCACCCCATGTGGAGGCAGAGGGAGGAACATTTGCTCCTGAAAATAAGTTTGAACTTTGAAGAACTTTGAGTCTAAGAAATTTCAACTACTTTTCATTTGAACTTTTATCTGAGCACTGTGATTTGTTTATACATGTGAAAATATGTGAACTTTGTCACTGATACGATTTTGATATTTATGATCTTGATCTTTAGTTTCTATGTTCTTAAAATGAATGTTCAAGGCTTTTTTTTTAATTTGTGCATTGTGAACCCCCAAAAAATTGTGTCGGAGATATGATCTCTACCAAACTCTGAAAAATAACTTCATGTTCTTGCGGTGCGGTCGGGCAAGTAAAATAGAGTAAATCAAATTGTCACTAGCCTGCAACCAGCATTGGGTAGTCCCAAACAAAAGCAAAAACATTGGAAAAAAAATATCAACATTTGTATTGCCCATTAGAGCAATGAATGTTCAATTATGGTAGCCCTGAAGCTTACTTCTGGTAGTCCTGGGCAAGCGGGCCAGTTCACATCGTGAGCTGAGCCCTGTGATACAATTTTGAGACGTCTTGGAAATCTTCAAGATTGTCATGCGTGGGGTACGCTACAATGGGGATCGCCATTTTGAGCTACTCTAGTTTGTGCGCGTTGCATAATGCTGAACCTGTGTGTATTTACGCGCCGTGCGCAATGCGTTCGCAAGATGGCACCGCGCATCTGAAGTGCAAAACCTGTTAAGTGTCAGATATTGCACAAAATGACATTTGAGACTTCAATCCTATATCAATATCATTGTAAAATACAATTGAAAGATTTGTGAAAGTTTGAAAGAAAACGAACACTGTTTACCTAGTGAAAAAAACGAATATTGAGTTCATATTTTATCACCGAATACTGATGGTCTGCCATACATTTGTCACAGTAATAATCAGCCGTTTGAGATATTCGCACCCGTGTATATATGTTTACAGACGTAGTACAGAATTCATGGAATTTGTGCTCGCTGGGTTCAAAGTTCAATCTCCGGAATGTTCCCACGCGTGCTGCAATGCGGACGCGTTTAGCTACAACAATTGTACTTTTTTTTCAATTGCGTTGATCAACGCTTTTCAAATAATGATTTTCAATGATAATTATCTTCATACTAAAGGGACATTTGAAAAAATCAAACCCTATTTTATTCTTCTCTTACCATAAGCTAAACAACACGGTAGAAGAGAAACGAGGAAGCTCCAAGTAATTTTCGTGGATTTGGACACTTTACAGGTATGACTTTAAAGTGCTGAATGGAATTAAACTCGTTGTTTTTCCCTCCGCCTGTTTTAGCTGTTTGTGAAGTGAACCTGTTCGTGACATGACATGAGATGATACCGTATCCGCCCCATGGAGGGAAGTGGGCGGAACACACGCGCCAGAAAAAATGCTTGAAGATTCGGAGGAATGTCTGTCTGCCCTTTGTAACCTCATCACCTTTATACTTAGAGCATGACATCGCTTTTTATTCAAACTTCTTCCAGTCTCTATGACTCCTCAAAACATTTACTGGAAAGTGCAGAGGTACATTCAAACCTTTTTACATATAGCCTTTATACATTTCTTTCCATTTAAAATTATGTGAGGCTCTCTTTTCCTTCTTACAATCATGATGTACATGTACATGTACATGGTTGTACTAAAAAGTGCAGAAGACAATGAAACCTTGTTTTTATATCAAGCACTAATTTCACAAAATTCTCTTTGATAAAACAATGTCATTAACTCATTTTGCTGGTCCGAGATTTGTGTGTATTCTTTTGTTTTTCACCCTGGTATAACAAGGTAATTGTCACGGTCCCTACCTCATTACAACATGGTTCCACTGTAGTGTAAATGTGACCGGCTATAGCAAAACCCGGCACTTGTTGGTAAAAAAAAACAAAATGTAGATTTTCATACCATTACAAAGGCCTCATCACAAGCTTTCATTTGATGCTTTGTTCTAACAAATTGGTCAATGATTGGCGAAGATATGATTGTTTCAATTTTACAATCATACCTGTCTTTTACACACATTGTGTGAACTTAACATGCCCATTTCTTCAAAACATGAATTACCGACAAGTGCCGGGTTTTTGCTATAGCCAGTCACATATTTTGCTGTAAAGGGCAGTTTGGGATCAAACAAACTTTGTTTTGTTATTAATTTATAAATTATGTGATTTTCGACGGTTCTTACACTTAGTTTTTCCTTAACCTCGCCAAATGTTTGAAGCGCCTTCTAAATTAGAATTTAACTATCCCTTTTTAACTTGATTTAAAAGTATCCATAGTGCCAGTCTACTGCGAATACTATGTATACAGCTGTATATGTCTCAATGGATTTTACAATATCTGGGCCACTATGTACATGTAGTTATGCCTTTTTCATGTTCATATTTCAAACATTTCAAAAAGTTACCAACATTACACTGTCACAATATAATGAATTATTGAAATAAGTCATTTATTCTCTTTTTTGTCAGTTAAGTCGCAAGTCCATTAGCTGACATTGAGCGCATAATTATGGCTTTGAAAACTGTGACAGAAATACATGATAAAAGTTGGTCTCTTTGACCCCGAGTTACAGCAAATCATTGTGTTATAAAATGTAATAGATAGTCAGTAATACTTCAGCTTTAGGCAGAAATATCTCATGTTTTGCTGACATTATCATGAAAAATATCAACTAATATCAAGCATTACTGCATGTCTTTTCTTTGTAAATGGGGAGTATCAAACAGACACAAAAAAAATGTTTCATGAACAGCTTTCTTTATTGATGGATTTGTCAAATTGTATTAGATTCCCTGCCTTCTTGGTGTGAGAATATCATTTCTTAAATCTTTATGAATGCAGATTATCAAAAGGGGGGAAAAAAAGATTCATGAATCTATCTTTTGATGGAGGTGTCAGTTGTATTGAATGCACTGCCTACTTGGAGTAAGAATATGATTTCTTTTCCTTGCGAATGCGGAGTTTCAAAAGAAGAAAAAGATTCATGAACATCTTTCTTTATTGAAGGATTTGTCAAATTGTATTAGATTCCCTGCCTTCTTGGTGTAAGAATATCATTTCTTTTCTTTGTGAATGCGGAATATCAACAAAATAGTTATTAGATTTCTTTATTGATGATGGAGTTGACATTTGTATTGGGTTCTCTGCCTTCTTGGTGTAAGAATATAATTTCTTTTCTTTATGAATGCGGAATATAAAAGGAAGAAGATGAACGGCTTTCTTTTGATGGAATCATCAATTGTATTGGGTTCCCTTCCTTCTTGGTGTTAAAATATCATTTGTTTGCCCCATTTGAATGCGGAATATCAACAAAATAAGATGTAGTACAGCTTTCTTTATTGATGGAATTGTGTATTGTATTGGGTGCCCTGCCCACTTGGTGTTTGTGTATCAATGGTTAATGCTGTGCTGCTTTCGACAAACGATTTGCTTCACAGACAATCTTAATCCCCGCCAGTAGCTCTCCCTATTAAAAGCGGTTTAAACACGAATGTGCTTATTATGGCGTGATTGACTTCTTTTGGTAAACCGATTTCTTGGAGACATGATGACGACAGTTATCTAATAGCGTTAAGTAGATAAGTGACTGCATGCAAATCTCCTAGCAATGTACATTATGTGAACAATAACGTGTATCATACCAATAACGGATGTACCATATTGTGCAGATTTATAGTCATGAAAGCGATACTCTGAAAATCATTTTACTTAGTACTCGTCAGATTACAGCTGGACTCTTGATGTATAATTTATCATTTTGAATACCTATTAAAAGGGATCCAGTAACTTTGTTAACATGTTGTGCAAAGACTGGCAAATGGTTGATAAAAGGTGTATTTCTGTGATCTGATACATCCAATGATTGATGTGTGAAAGGACTCTTTTATAATTTTATCGGGGCTATTTTGGAAATTTCTGGGTCTAAATCACCTGTATCCCCCCTTTAAAGGTAGTTCAGATTCGTCAAATGAGATGCGCAGCGCCATCTTGCATACGCGTTGCGCACGGTGCGTAATGCACGTTAGCTCCGTGTCATGCGGTGCGCGCAAACTAACCCAGTTCAAAATGGCGACCCGCTATGTAGCATCCCCACGCTTGATGCCCTTTAATGTTTGGTACTGCCAACAAGGCCACAATGAAAAACATTAATATTTTACAATATTTAGCACATAATGTAGTACGTAGTGTTGTTCAGTTGTAACTGGTTAAAATTATAGTGCATCTATCATTCCCAATTTGGCACTGTGAACTCTTCCCCTGGAATGAACCTGTCAACAAATCAGCTCCCACCTGTAAACAAAAAGTAATTCTAGACCTCGAATAGAAGTGGGTCTCGTCATATTTCAACAGGCACTCACATATGCGCAGACATAAACACACTTACAACAAACAAAGAATGTTTAACATACATGTATGTATGTACATGCAAACACACACAAATCATATACCAGGGCATGATATTTGGCTCTGTCGTATGTCTCGACTGCACAGTTTTACTTGACTGACATAGCGTCCAAAATTAATTACCTTTGAAATAATGTTTGTGTGTGTGTGTTTTGTTTTATTGGCTAATCAAGTTTGATTTCTTGGCACCAAAATGTAAATCCTTGAATTTGCTAAGCCTAAGCCACCATGAACATAATTTGGATGGGTGGTGGTGATGGTGGGGGGCGGGGAATGTGAAAAATTAATTGGAGGGGTGGTGGTGGTGGTGGTGGGGGGGGGGGGGGGGGGTGGGGACTGTGAAAGAAGTTGCAAACATCTTCCACTCCCTTTGCTTTAGGCCTACATGACATTTGCTGTCCACACATGTATGCATGTTTTTATGTTTTATCTCCCACCTGTACACAAGTAATTCTCTAAACTTCAAAAATAGAAATGGGGTCTGTCTCGATCATAAATATTTCAACAGGATGCGGCCGGGACGAGCTCGGCAGGTGAGAGGAGGATGCTGACAATAATGGTTGCTTCCTTAATAGGCTAGCTTCTACCTGTTTTGGTTATGTTTCACCACGTTTTGTAACCAGTTGTCTTTCGTTGACAGATATTTAGCAGCTTACTTGTGTGTCTACCTGTTTTTGTTATTTAATGTTTGATTTTTTAACCAGTAATAAGTCTTTTGTTGACGGATATGTTTTGTAGTTCACTAGCCTCTTTGTGGAGGTCACTTCTGACATGATACACAGGTATCATGTAAACGGTTTGCATAGGCCAAAAGCCAGAACAGCAATACCGCCAACAGAAAAATACATGGGAGCTCAGGGCAATTGAGCTCCAGGAAATAGGATTTTGAAGGTCTCAAATGTTCCAAGTTCCAAGCCCCCCCCCCCCCCCCCCCCCTATGTTTTTTACTGTACTTGGCACAAAATTAGATGGTTTCCAGAATGTTTTTATTATGTTTTTTTCTTCTTCTTGGAATTGGTACAAATGGAAGTGAGATGGTTCTTAGGTTTATTTATAAACTTTATTTCAACTTTTTATTTCAAATCTTTTTGTTAATTCCAAGGGTATCCCCCTTGGAATTAACAACACATGGTAAAAACCAACCGAGGATGTCGTTGTTATTATTATTATTTAAAAAGTGCATTATAAACTGATCTTCCATGGAAGTTCTGGCCATTTTTTCAAATGGTTTTAGGGTGCAAAGTTGAATGGATATGTCGCAACAATTCAAGGAGTAGTGCAGTGGTATGGTTCTAAAACTCTTGAGCCTCTGCAATCCGTCATCTCAGCACTTTGCAAAGTATACAGCCCTCCCTTAGAATTTGTAGAAAGGAGTGATGGATCGAGCTGTCAACTGAATTTTGTTCCAAAGTTTCTTTGTAAATCTCAAAATCCCTTTTTGTTTGACATCAGGCATGGCTTAGCTTTGCTGAGCACCGATTTGTTGCAAAGTTTCTTGGTGAAACCTTTAAATCCCTTTCTTTTTCTTTTCTTTTGTAACTGGGTACCGTGAATAGAATTTGTTTGAAAGTTTCTGTATAAATATTTCTCCCTTTTTGTAACAGTGTACAGAAACCAACGCTGGATAGTGGATAGTGGTTACTTTTAGCTGTCCCGTAGAATTTTGTCTGAAAGTTTCTGCATTAATCTTTGTCCCTTTTTTGACATTGGTTACCTCGAACAGCAACAATCCTTTTTCATAACACGGGGGCACTATCAGCTGTCAGTAGAATTTTGTTCGAAAGTTTCAGTAAATATCTTGTTCTCATTTTATTTTGTTTTGACGCTGGTTACTTGGAACAGATTGCCAGTTCAATTTTGTCAGGGATATTTAGAATCAAAACAGTCGTTCCCATTAACTGCTCTTTTTGTTAAACTCTAATCACGAGCGTACCACATGTTCACTACAGCATACATTATACAAATAAATACAAAAAATGATCAATATACTACAAATTTACATTCTTTCTTTTCCTTTTCTTGTGGCCAAGTCAGGCAAGTAAAGGCAAGATTTTTACCAAAACAAAATTGTTTTGATTTGAAATTAGTTAATTAAATTTTGGTGGCCCCGTGCCAGTGATAATTTTGAGCCCAGAATGCACTATCTCTATAAATGGGAGGCATTTCAGTAATTTGTAGAAGTCGTACAAGATGTATAAAATGTACATTTTGCTTTTGCGATTGTTCGTAGATATTCAATGTTGCTATACCTTTGTGCTATCGCAGCGACTGTACTGTAGTGCATAGTCAAATACAACCCAATTCCGTGGATTAGCAAAGGCTGTGGGGTCATACAAACTTTTTCTTTTTATAAAAAATAGAATGTTGAACTTGTCCACACCATTGTAGAACTTTGTTGTTGGTCCCAGAGGCGGCCTTCAAGCCCCCATTGTGAATTGTGATGTTCTGTCAAAAATGTTAAGGAGTCTAACCTTGCTACCAGGCTGACAGATTTACTTTTTCCATCATCATAGCCTTGGTTTATAGGTAGCAAGGTCTATCTATAGGTAATTGAGTTGTAATTATTGTGTTTGAAGTGGAGCATTGTTGTAAGACTATCTATCAGATATGAATTATTTAATGATGCTTTGATGTACAAAAACTGCGAGGGATATTTTTGGGAGGATACTAGCATAAATCTGCGAGCCATTGACTAAAGAATACTGAACACATTACCTAAACCGTACTGCAACCATTAGTTTGTTGCTAAAATTCTTCTTTCCATTTCCCACTTTCCCAGGCCTCCCTAAATCCTTCTTTCATTAAAAGCATTAAAATGACTTTCTGTTGAAATCGTAGTAATCTTTGATGAGGAAACTGTAAACATCGCTGACATTTTTAAAGGTTGTTAGGATTTGTATATCAGATGCGCGATGCCATCTTGCGATCGCCTTGTGCACAAAGATGAGCAGATATGATGTGATTGACTGAGACAACCCAATCTCAGGGTATGAATTATTGCAAAAAAAACTCATCTGATGCAAACAAATGAAAGTTTGATCATTCTTCAGTACTGTTAAGCCCTGCGCAGACAGAGCTGTCTCGATCTGATCCTACCCGACCCGTCGCGATTCAGTTGCGGCCAATTCAAAATGTTGAATCTGGTCCAATTGGCTTCCGACTGGCAAAATCAGAATCATGAGGCAATGCACACAGAGCCGATCCGACTGGTTTCAGGTCGAGTCGGCACTGTCCGCGCCGGGCTTAAAGGGACTTGGTAACATTGTCCAAATCCTCAAAATCCAATTGGAATTCTAGCGGTTCCCTCATACCTTGTTGTATTCATATTAACAATAAAAGCACGGGACAGGTTTCGGTTTTTCAAATTTCCATTTCGTTCGAAAGATATTTACAATCGAAGTGTTCAGATGTGAAATTGTCTACGGGATAATTTAATCCGTGTACAAAGTAAGTGCAATGAGTAAGTGAATATCACTTTGCATTTTCGCTCATATCTCAGCCAAAAAACATCCAATTAACATGAATTGTTCACACATTACTTTGTGGACTTATCAGATCACACCAATACATATTTTATTAATCACTCGTCACTTTTTGCACTTGTCAACAAAGTTACTAGATCCCTTTAAGAGTAAGAAGGATGAGGCAAAATGATGAGATTGGTATAGACAACCCAATCTCAGGGTATGAATTATTACCATCGCCTCCCCCCTCAGGATAAATCTTGTTTACCACTAGGAGTAGGAGGATGAGGTGAGAAAGGGCTCGTTCAGACTGGTGCAGGTTTTATCGCTTGATTGGTATCATTTTGCCATAGCCGCGGAAGACTGGTATGATTTCATCCGCAGCCTAATGCCTATTAAAGATTGTTATGCTTGGGGATGCTACACTGCGGTTCGCCAATTTGAACTACCGTATTTGCTGGTGTATTAACCGCACCTTTTTTCAACAAAAAAAAAAAAAAAAAGGGGGTGCGGTTAATACACGACCGTATTAACCACCATTTTTTTTTTTTTTTTTTTTTTTTAGGGGTGCGGTTAATACACCGGAGCGGTTAATACACCGACAAATACGGTAGGCTAGTTTGTGCGGCTGTGCGCACTGCATACACTGAGCAAGTGTGCATTACGCACCGTGCACACTGCATACACTGAGCAAGTGTGCATTACGCACCGTGCGCACTGCATACACTGAGCAAGTGTGCATTACGCACCGTGCGCACTGCATACACTGAGCAAGTGTGCATTACGCACCGTGCGCAAGGCATTCGCAAGATGGCAGCGCACATCTGATTTCAACTGCCATTATTCCTACATATTACCTAGCTAGATAGAACACACTTCTCACATTGTACAAGGCTTCAAGCTAATATTTCTGAATCTTCTAATCACCAAAAATAACTATTGTTGAGGGTGTATGAAAGTCCTTGTTCATAATTGGAGTGGGTTTTAATCATCAGTAGATTTGGTTGGTATTATTTGAATGGTATATTGTGATTCGCAGCTTAACTACCATTACTTCTGCTTACGAGTACTATAGGCAGGTTGGCTGCAATAGGCAGATGGCCACTCTTACCTGGGTTTGACTGTATTGTCTCTATGATGATACAATTATTATTGCTGTATTTTAATTCTGTACAAAATATTTCAATTTTAAACGTCTTATCAGTTACACCATGCACTTCAGTAACCGTTTAAATTAGGAATTACAGTGTGGAAACGGTTTGAATGCGCTTGGCTTCTCATAAACGACGGCGGCCTAGACAGGTTGTGTGTACTACCCAGTCTAATGGATAATTTGATGGCGGATTTAATGTTATTGGCTTGACTAACCATGGAAGGCTTGGTGTGGATAAAATACCTTGGAACTACTAGTACTAGCAACTTTCGGGAAATTACAATGTTCCTATGAGGAGACATCCATCCATACTATCTGTTTAAATAAGGAATCACAGTGTGAAAAAGGATTGAGTGCACTTGGCTTCTCATAAACCACCGATGCCTAGACAGGTTGTGTGTACTACCGGGTCTAATAGATAATTTGATGGCGGATTTAATGTTATTGGCTTGACTCGCCCTGGCATGGCTAAAATACCAGGGGACTACTAGCGAAGGGAAATTAAAATGTTCCTTTGAGAGACATCCATCCATACTAACCTAATAAAAAAGTGTTAGGTTGTGCAAAACGACCTAGGTATGAAAATGAAATATTTTGTGATGTACAGTGTAGATACTGTATCTACATGAAAAGTAGAGTTATTCATAGGTTTTTGTACTTCTTTCAAATTATTAATTGCATATTTCCATGAAAATATTTTGGCGATAATATATCCAGAAAAGGGAAAATATTATAAATGGGTGTTATCTGCCTTAACACTTTTCTCTCATATGGAGTTAAAACTGCGTCTGTAGGTCGCTTTGATAATATCTTTCAAAATGTGAAGAGTTTGTAAATGTCATATTGATTGCCAAGACCCACATAATGGAGTCACTTTGATAGAATAGGTTAGTATTTAGGGCTGTTTGTTATCTTAGATGTTTCCTTGTCACCTTTCCAGCATTAATTTTTCTACACAAAATCAATTCATAAAAAATGTCACATTAATCACCAAAATCCAGAATAAAAGAATGACTGTACAAAAGAGAATATTTATATTAATCACCAAAATCATAACAAAGGAATGGCTTCAAACTGAGAGAAAGATAGGATTATTATTCAAATCATACCGAGTGGTTATCTTTATTTACATTGCACCTCCTATCACTTTGATAGTAGACTGTTTTTAGAACCATCCGCTAATTGATAAACAGAGAGAGGGCCTTAGGAGTCAGGTGTAAACATTGCACCGATAAGGACCATTGTTTGTTGTGAATTTCATCACTAAGTAAACTTGCGGTATAAAGCGATCCTGGTTTATGATATCTAGTAGATTGTATGGCCCAGTGTATAATATGAATGAATACATGGTACTGTACATTCTTTTTCATGAACAAATACATTTATCAATCCACTGAGTTTCTATATAATTTTTGAAATTTCCTTTAATTATTTTCGGCCCACATAGGTAATTACACACGTGGGTATCTAGCTAGGCCACTGAATTTTCTGGAATTGCCGAAAAAAGTAAATTTGTTAGCATTGGATCATAATTATGGATCATTGATTTTAGCTTGGAAATTATCATGAGTGGAAGTGCTACACCATAATTCGCTAATTCGTGCGCACTAAATTACACTGGGCCAGAGTGTATTTCACACCGTGACCAAGGCTTTTGCAAGATGGCATCACGCATATATATGATACTATGATTTACAAATCCGAACCACCTTTAAAGGGACTTGGTAACATTGTCCAAATCCTCAAAATCCAATTGGAATTCTAGCGGTTCTCTCATACCTTGTTGTATTCGTATTAACAATAACAGCATGGGATAAGTTTCCGTTTTTCAAATTTTCCTTTCTTTAAAAAGATATTTACCATTGAAGTGTTCAGATGTTAAATTATCCACTGGTTCGTGGACATGTAACAACTATTATGAACTTTTTGCACGTGTCAACAAAGCTACTAGATCCTTTAATATGCACATCATTCTTAGAATGCCATTATTTGGATTGTCTCAGTGACAAACAAGTGTTTGAAACGAAAGAGAAAATAGGACAGGGATGACATCATCCCATGTTGGCCCTCCCCTTTGCTACCTGTGGTTTACCTAACGGCCTAGCGTGCCATCATCCCACAGGTTTATGGTTGCTTTATAGTCTACACCCATTTGGTCCAAGTCTCATTTGGTCTATGTCTCATAAGGGCCCCGTTGCAGAAAGAGATACAATCGATTGTAAGTTGCAATTAATTGTAAGTTAGGTCATGTGTTCTACATGCGTAAATCTGATTGGTTGAAACGCGCAATTTGTCTTACAAATCAATTGCAACTTACAATCGATTGTATCTCTTTCTGCAACGGGGCCCTGGTCTATATCGTATTTGGCCCATGTCTCATTTGGTCCATACTTAGGTCCTACTATTAATAGTAGGGTCCATGTTTGGTCTAGATGTCACATTTCATCTACCAAATGACATGTTAAACTTCTGTTTCCCAAACTCGAAACTTGACCCTGAACCTGAAATCTTACCTTACCCTAATCCTAACCTCTAACCCTGATCCTTTTCCTAATCCTAATCCTACAGAAGCCGCTGGTAGATGAAATGGGTGTAGACCAGGGTAGGAAATATACCGGGACTGTGTGCGATTTTCCCCCCTAATTTTCAAAGTAGCCCCCTGAAATCAGTAGATAGACCCTTAAATTACCATCTAGGGTATTATGTGAAATATTTTGTGATATCCATCAGATTAAAAAAAGTAGCCCCATAAAATTTAAAAAAAAAATTAATTCTTGCATTGGTGTAGACCCAAGCATCAATATACCATCCCACAGACTAGTATACAGACAGTGTTTACCAAACAAACATGGGGGATGCATTCCACTATAAATGACACTGCAGTGCACAGAGAAGACACTTCATTAAACGGCAACATGACAATGTGGATGCTGAGCACTGCGTTAGTTGCAAACCGAAGGGACAGATATATTATTTCACAACATCTTTTCTGTCTGACAATGATTTAACCAAACAAATGTTTGCTGAGTGATAATGTTGGCCTTCAGCACAATAAATACATCAGTGGGGGGGGGGGGGGGGGGGGGGGGGGGGGGAAATACATGGGGATCATGGCAATTTATAGCCCCTGAAATGCCCAAAAGAGCCCCTGAAAAACATATTAGAGCCCCTATAGGCTATACATTTGCGTAGGATTCAATGTACACGATAAAGAGTGCCATTTTTCATGCAAGCAAGCTTCAAAAGTAGCCCCCCTAAAGTTACATTTCAATTTTGTCCCCTGCTGTACAGGTACTGTATAAGCTGTTAATTTCGCGAGGGTTTTATTTTTGCGAATTTCGCGAATCATTAGAGAGACGCGAAATTAACAACATGCGGATATATTGCCAGCCATCTGAACGATCTTGTCAGCAGGTCGCGATCGCGAGATCAACAACGCGCGAAACTGTCTGTTACCCTCTCATTCGCGAAAATATCTGGACGCGAAATTATTGGCCTACACAGTAAATGTAGAAGAATAAATCCATTCGCGTTAGGGTCAATTAAGCAAGTGGAACGCTCGATTAAGTGGCGAAATTTATGATTTCCAAGTCGAGGGTCATTACCAATTTAAACATTTAGAGAATGAATTTATTTGAGGTAGGGGTTGATTAGGCAGTGTGAATGCATGATTAACTCGCACAAATTCAAAATTGTCCAAGTCTACGGGTCGCTTGCCAATTTTATAGCACGTTAATCATTCAGCAAACAAGGCCAAATTTGGTCGGCGATTATTATTTCCCAAACACATTTTCTGAAACACTCTGCACTAATTGGTCTGATCAGTGGCAAATTTGCTGGCCAATTTTATCACGCTCGGAAAAATTCTCATTTATAAAGGTTTTACATCGCTGTGTAGTGTGTAGTGTGTGTATGAGAGCAGACATGCTTTTTAGCTGACAAGTGTAGACATAGATGTTGCAGCAACTGAACGTGATTTTGGGGGGGCCACTAAAGTTTCATTAAAGGGTACCACCACCCAAAAATAATATTCTTATAAATGAAAGCTAACATCTTTAGTATTCCATTCCATCAACAAGTTCACAAAAATATGTTTCCAGAAAAAAATATATAATTGGAAAACGCATCACCATTCTGAAGCATGCGTTAATGGGTCTGCATGTACGAGACTACTTTGCCCAGAGCGAACGAATCGCCCAGGATTCTATTGTCTCCAAACGTACGCGTGAATAGCCTTGGCGCACTCGCAAACGTTTGGCCCGTACGGAACCAGGAAATAGTAGTGGTCCCGTAAGTGGTGGAAATTAATTTCTTTGTTTATGAATTACACAACCCTTTGCAAAATGTTGGGTATCTATTTGATATCACAAAACGGTACCAAAACATATAATCATGTGTTGTTCTTTGCCTGGTTGTCCCCTTTAATATGGCTCTATTACAAGTGTGTCATCCGATGATGGGACTTATGATTTTAGGATGTATTTGAAACTTAGGTCATTTTACCTTAGCATTTTACCTTATCTTGCTAGCTATATCCGCAAGTGGATGTTTTATTTCCTGATATTTTATAACTTTATGTCTCAGTATGAATCAGGAATTTATATTTTTAGAGGATCCTTCAAGAGTTTAACTACACCAAATATGTACTGTATCATTCCATTTAAAGGGAATTAGTAACAATGTTGACATACATTGCAAAAATTGTTGAATGGTTGATCAAATGTCTATTTCTGCCATCAGTTTTGTCCACAGAATGATGTGTGAATATTCCATGGTAAATGAATGTCATACGATCAAGTAATGAGCGAAAATGCAAAGTGATATTTGATAATGGATTGTACTAACTTTGTCTCCCTGGGAGAATTTTGAATCAGAACACTTTATCATGAATATCTTTATAACGAAAGAAATATTCTGAAAAACGAAACATGTTCCATGCTTGTATTGGTAATTACGAATAGGATGAGGTACTGTAGGTATACATTGAGAGCCGCTAAAGTTCTAAGTAAGTTTTGTGGATTTTGGACAACATTTCTAGATCCCTTTAAAGGACATTGGCCGTATAAATGTCAAGTTATCAAGTGTACCAGACTAGTTTGCTTCTAGTGAAAGGAAATCTGCCATCTTGATGCCAAGAGTACCGGCTGATTTCTTCGAGAAATGAAATCAGACACGTCGCTGTTACAGGATATACGATGAAGTCGAAGTTAGTCAAGTGGCTTTTATTACTCTTGTTCCTATTCTATCAACGGATGTGCAGGTTGTTTGCGCTAGGTTTTTCCGTGTCGAAGTTTAATCTTGAGGGTATGAAATTTAATTCGTAAATGAAAATGAGCGAAGAAAATGGGATTTGCTGGGAATCAAACATGAGACCTCCAGAATACTAGACTGAAGGTGTAACTACTGCTCTTCATAATTTGTTGTGTTTAAAATTGAATTTCTTCAAATTTAGCAGTGATTATTAGACTCAATTTAGCATCCACTTTGGTAAATTCTTATGTTTTAGGTTCAATTATTAAATTTCATATATCCAGCTGTATTTAGACGTATATATTTTTTAAATGTTTTGCTTTTCAACTTCTACAAATATGTACACCTAGTTTTTCTCCACTTTACAAAAAAAGAAACGAAGCGCCCTCGGACATGAAACTACACTATCCCTTTAAACATGGCCAGTGTTTATAAAGTGTACATGTGCAATCGATTACTCAAAGCCAGAGTAATAATCAACATTTCGTATTGATTGAAGCAAGAGACAGACACATTAAACAGCACACTTGTTTCAACTTGTTTGCACTATTGTCTAGACATGTATGATCTTAAAGTTATCTATTAACTTCACAAGATTTTCCAAAAGTGATATTTGAGACTTCAATCATATACCAATATCATATTTAATAGGCACTAGATAAATTGAACCGTTTATTATTACCAATATCATTGTCAGATTTTTCTGCATGATGTGTGAAAGTTTCATAGAAGAACACTGTTAACCTAGTATAAAGGAAAGAAAATTGATGTGATATTTTAAATCCCTGATCATTAGCACGAAGCATACAAATTTGGATATCATAAACGATCAAAGTATCTGAATTTGCACACTTTTGACTGCTTTCGAAAGACGTTCCGAAATGCTTTTCAATTGGATCTCAATTATCTCGGTAATTAGGGAGACGTTTGAAAAATCAGAACCCATTTTATTCTTCTGTTACCATTTTTCAAGCCTAACAAGTAACAACAAGGTACAAGATCAATGTGAAAACTCCAAGGGATTTTGCTTGAATTTGACAAAGTTGATAATGGATCACTTTAACGTTACAACATGATCATCTTGATGATGGAACTCAATGAATACCCTAACAGGAAATGAGATGTAGCGATAGATCGGTACTGGATCTTATTTTTAGGTATCCATCATCTTGGAACAGCTGATAACCCTATTTTCTGTATTGATATATACACCACATACCTTGTACATTACATGTACCTTGTTGTAATGTACCCATGGGAAAAAAATACACATGGGGGTTCAGGACTAATTTGCCCCCGAAATGCCAAAAAGAGCCCGCATAAATTTGTGTAGAGTTCAATGCAAAACGTTATTTTCATTCAGGCAAGCTTGACGGTAACCCCGGAAATATAGATTTCAATTTGTTCCCTGTCAATGTACTGTAGTTAATACTGCCTTGATGTTTTTATGAAGACAAGTTCATAACTAGCTGATCAAGTAATTCAACAAAATATCCGAAATATTTGTTTGGATATTAAGGAACCCTATTAACAGTGGTAGAATAAATTCTGTACACAATGGACGGACAATACAGCCTTCCATCTTATTCTCTATTTGCTTTTTATCACATGACTTAGTAAATACAGTACATGCCGCTGCAGTGTTATATTTTTCGATATACCATGGCAATATTACACCCCTGTGTTTGACAGTCAGATGATAAAACAGTTGTTAAATTTGTTGTCGGGAAAATCACGGAATATTCCTACCCTCGGGATTTCAAATGCTATTTCGTGAAGAAAATAAGTCCCTCGACTTCGTCTCGGGACTTATTTACTCTTCCCTCAATAGCATTTAAAATCCCTCGGGATGTAATATTCCGTGCTATACCCTCCACCGCCATTTAACAACAGTATAATATAGACTCCATCGCTATTTATCCCAACATTTTAGAATGAACATGACAATGTCTTTAACAACATTATTGTTTCAAAGTCTGGAATAGATTATGTAGCTTCAAGGAAACCCTGACGAAAGAAGAAGTCATTAAAGTACGCTCGTTAATCCATCCAATCCATGAGTCTGGTTGTGCTTGTACTAATATTATGGCAATTAAGGCATTATACACAGGCATTGGGTTAATGGGCGTTATTTATTGACAAGTACAATACAAGGCAGAGTGAGAAGAAACAGCCTGTGAAGTCATTTTTGTTCTTGGTTTGAAGTTCAGCATCAGGCCCTTTCAGATGAGAGATTAATCATACGATTAGTCGGATTAGATGAGAGATTTTGATACGTGAAAAGGAACAAACCGTATTAGAAATCAGTTTAGCATCGGGCCCTTTCAGATGGGAGATTAATCATACGATTAGGTGAGAGATTTTCATACGTGAAAAGGAACAAACTGTATTAGAAATCATCGTTCTTGGTTTGAAGTTCAGCATCGGGCCCTTTCAGATAAGAGATGAAACACACAATGAAATGAGATATTTTCATACGTGAAAATGAACAAACAATATTCGAAATCATCTTTGCTCTTGGTTTGAAGTTCAGCATCGGGCCATCTCAAATAAGACATTAATGGCAAGATATTAACCAAGCTTTCACGCTAACTTTGTTTTCCTCTTGCCCATTTGGCAAATAAAATCATAGATTTTGACAGCTGACCTCTATATACAGGTTCCATTACATTGTTTATCTCTGCAGAGGATCACTCTTAGTGGTCACTATGGACAGGTTGGCTGCTATAGACAGGTTTAACTGTTCCTGTCTGTACATACAGTCAAACCTGTGTATAGTGACCACCGAAGGGAAGTAAGAATAGTGGCCACTGTAGACAGGTGACCTCTATAGACAGGTTCATTTCATTGTTTATCTCTGCAGAGGATCACTCTTAGTGGTCACTATGGACAGGTTGGCTGCTATAGACAGGTTTAACTGTTCCTGTCTGTACATACAGTCAAACCTGTGTATAGTGACCACCGAAGGGAAGTAAGAATAGTGGCCACTGTAGACAGGTGACCTCTATAGACAGGTTCATTCCATTGTTTTTCTCTGCAGGGGATGATTAGTGGCCACTATCTAGCAGGTTGGCTGCTGTAGACAGGTGGCCACTAAGACAGGTTTGACTGTACTTGTATTGAAATTTGCTCCAGAGTGCATTGCTCATGTGAATAGGGGATGTCTGCATTATCACCGTATGATGCTTCCAGAGTTTCAGACATAAAGACAAAAAGTACTTGTATTGAAATTTGCTCCAGAGTACATTGCCCATGTGAATAGGGGATGTCTGTATTATCACTGTATGATGCTTCCAGAGTTTCAGACATAAAGACAAAAAGTACTTGTATTGAAATTTGCTCCGGGAGTATATTGCCTATGTGAAAAGGGGAGGCCCGTTATATACATGTCATGCATGTTCCAGACTTCTTAGAGCTCTGCGTTTGTGACTGCTCGCAAATTGATGACTTGTGTCACCAGCACAGATTCTCGTGCCATAGATCTCTTTACCGGACATCCTCGTATCCCAAGTGTTGTTGTTTTTTCGTCGATGTCAAGGAAGCGACTTTTTCAAGATTGAACGTTTTAGGCGCGCGCTGAATATGTTTATGGCACAAAAGCTGCATGTGCGCGATATATTTATAACGACGAAAGGGCGCGTGAGTATAAAGTTGTGATCACCAGATGATTGAAAAGACACGGATGCACGTGCCTGAAGCATTTATGGGGCAAGATATTGTACCCAAGAAATGAATAATGACAACAGAGTATGTGCGGAAGATTGCATGCGAGATATGAATGACAATGTACGGAAGATGGTTATGAAACAGAGGCACGCGCGTAAGATGTTTAAAGTTCTATGAACAAATTGTGCAAGACTTTTTTTACGACACAAAAACCATATGCAAAAGACATTTATGTGACAAGAAAGCCTGTACATACATTATGCAAACACATACCACCAGACTTTAGCTGGCTTTAATAATTAGCTGACTAATTTTAGCTCTATCGTTAGCGCTAATGCTCTATAACACTGCACATAGGTCAATGACATTTTCATCCCGGGTTTAGTATATATTCGGCTGATTGTGATGATGATGATGGCTTCTGTTGGAAATTTAAAGAGCAGTTGTTTTGAGCTTCGATCTTTAACAAAAGGTTTAACTAAAAGGCCAAGGATCATAAATAAATCTAATCTGGTTTCTGTAATAAAAATGCAATCGAGAAAGCCGAGTCTAAAACAACTGCAAAAACAATGCAGAGATACCAGAGTCTCAAATTTGGAATGACCTATACCAATGTATAATTTTTATTACAGTTTATTTATCAATTAATTAGTCAAATGATTTTGCAAAAATTTACATTTTAAATGTACTCTCTTCTCTGTCATATTTGGCATCTGTGCATGTCACCATACAAATAGGCCTGTGCCATTTTATTTTTCTCCTATTAACAAAACAAGTCATTAGTAGCGTACTAGATAGAAAGGCGATGCACGTCATCGATACGGCTGCAACAAATTCATGCCAATTCACCAGTAATTGGAATGATTTGTGTAAATGGGTAATTGCTAGCTTTAACCGATCAGCTAATTTCCCCGAGAACGATTTTAAAATATTTCTGTTTGTGGTATGAGGAGGTAGAAGCATACCTACATGTAGGAGCAAACAACACTTCTTACAGAAAAATATATGTTTACTACTACTACTACTAAGTGGACGTGGTGTGGCAAGATCGGTAGAGCGCGCGCTTTCTGATCTTGAGATCCCGAGTTCGAACCCTGCCCACTCCGTTTGTCCTTCAGCAAGACAATTAATCCACATTGCTGCTCTCTACCCAGGAGTATAATTGGGTACTTGGTCGGGTGTTAATTAGCCTTCAGCGCCCGTTGGGCAGCTTGGGCTAGTATGCTCCCCTGGGAGTTGAGATGGTGCACAAGATAATTGTGCGGGTTTGAACTGTACATGATGACCAAGGGTAATAATGCGCCTCTGAATAGGCAACTAGATACATGGCGCTATATAAAAGCTATATATTATTATTATTATTATTCTTAAGCGGACGCATCCGAGATTGAGTTCACAATGCAACGCCATGAATCTTTATCCATCATCAATGTCTGCAAGTCCCCAGTTTCACACTGGATGTCCCTTGCAATGCAGTCCATATAGTTTATAGGTCTCCTTCCTCTATTAGGACATGGGAGTCTCATGCAGATCACATCCGAGATTACTTGGTCTTTGGCCCTAAAACAGTGACCAGCGAATCTCGTTCGGCGATGAGCAACGGTGGTAGAGATGGGTGGTATGTTACAGTGCCTTATAGCTGCACCTTAACCCCTTCCATACTAGATGTTGCGATCTCTGTAGAGTTAATACAGGACCCACTGGTCAGGTTCCTGTAGGGCGAGGGGTTAACATGTTGAATATTTATCCCCCCAAAATGAGCATAGAAAAATGGGTTTCTCTTGGACTCAAACCTGAGACCTATTTACTATATTAATTATTAAACCATGGAGGTATTAGAAAGTTTACCTTCTTGATTAAACCAAGGAGGTACTATAGCGAGCCTAGTACTTCCTTGCTCTAACTGACAGAGGTAGAATGCTCCAATGGAGGTCCCAGAATCTTTCAATGCTTCTGCTTTCTGACTTGCCACTAAACTGACAACGGGGTCGATTCCAGTGGATATCCTTTTTTCCATTTTCATACGTGTACATTTGATACATTTCTAGTCAGTTTCCTCTATGTTTTTATTTTTGTCATAACGGTATTAAACACACATAGTGTCTATTTATGATGAATACAATCTCTCTCACATTTGTTAAAATAAGTAAAAAAAGTGTGGATGAACTGCATCTTATTGTAGCACCGTGCAATCATGCAATGTCATCTTTGAGGTATTTAACATGAATCCTGTTTAATACTATATTAGCCACATTGAGCTCACCACCCGCACCACCGCCGCCGCTGCCGCATAAAGAGATTGATTTTGTAGATTCGTTCCTAATCCCCCTCCGTCTAATACCCCCCTCCTCAGGAAATAAATAAAATAGAGCCCAGATTCAGTAAAAGGCCCTCGGCAGTTGGCAAGGAGGGTTCTAATGCATGCGCAGAAACGCAATTGGTAATAAGATTTCACCCACCGTACAGAACTATCACTTTAGGCATTATAGCCAATACTTAATAATGCATTCATGCACATGTTAATACATGTATCTATGTGTGTGTGCATGGGAAGTGCTTAAAGGCAGTATATATGTATGTATTAAAACATTCATGTTTGTAATGTAGTAATCTAGATGCACATTCACACCCAACACACCATCATCATACCCACCCCCCCCCCCCCCCCCCAATTTACTTTCACCTACAAAGAATACACATAGATCGATTGCAGAACATTTTCACGAATGTGTTTGAAAAGCTTGAAGGCAAAAACTGGCATTTGCAAAACATGAACACCCCATGTTTTCTTTTTTTGTATGAATAATGTACAATTTGATGTAGACAGAATATAACTATGGCTAAAACTGCCTTAACAGAGTTTGTTAATTAATATAAAATTACAATATCTGCATGCACCTATTTGAGAACGAGAGGGTGGGATTTATATTACACCAAACCCAGGGCTCTAATTACATCATATATCATATCTTCAATATTGTATTTCATGCCTTCCATAGTGAATATTATACTAGTTGGAAATTTAACCCAAAAATATGAATAATGAAATGTAATAAAATGAAATCAAAATGAAATGAGCACTGGCCTGCTAGTCCAGTGAGGGCCACTAAAATTGATTAATCAGGGATCTTTACTTAGCCAACTGGGCAACCAAACATGACACGTACTTTTCAACATTTTCCATTTCTGCGACAACTTAATTCCGGCTTCGGGACACCGATATTTATTGAAAGTTCTTGATTTGTAATACTTGCATGATGGAGGCACAAGGGAGATCACGATTGATTTGTATCATTGCCCAACT
Source organism: Echinarachnius parma (assembly GCA_037951105.1). Lineage (NCBI taxonomy): Eukaryota > Metazoa > Echinodermata > Echinoidea > Clypeasteroida > Echinarachniidae > Echinarachnius > Echinarachnius parma. Next base: position 4,909 of record JBAMJV010007359.1, on the reverse strand, counting down.
CCTCGCCCCCTTCCCCAACACGTGATGAACAAATCTGGCAATAATTTGGCTAGACACGCAGACAGAGAAGTTTCAATAACATTCTTGTCTTTGTTATTAAAGAAGAGGTGCATGTTGTCTTGTTGGTAAGACTGAGAAGGGCGTTATGTCGATTTTTAGCTAAATTGAGTTACGCGGTACATCTTGTAGATCGTAGCCTCTACTGCATGATGTAAAGTTTTCAGATAATAATTAAACTTATCTAATTTGGGGAATATTCTACAAATATAATTTAAGAGAGCTACATTGGTTTTTTACATATGATGACACACGCGGTACCCCCGGGGTACCGCGTTGTGTAGCGCCATCTTGTGTCCACTCGAAGCACAATCGTATTGCGTGTATTGCGTGTATGCAGTGCAGCACGCGATTGTATGCACGCTATACCCATGGTACAGCCCTAAAAATAAATAAATAATTAAACAAAATGGCGGATATTCGTTTGGTACCCCAGGGTACCATTTATGTCATCATATCTTACAAGCTCCAAACATGATTATTCATCTCCAAAGCACAACAAGTGACTTTTTGTTTCTCAAGGAAGATGTAATATCTGTGCAACCAACAATGGGCCCTTACATTAATCAATAGTATCGACTTTTTTTTTTTTTTTTTTTTTTTTTTTTTACATTTGATTAAAAAAGGACTGCAATTTGTTTATATTTTTTCCTAGTCAAAAGTTGTTGCTATATTGTTTTTTGCTTCACTACCTTAGGATAAGAATCACACCTCTTTCCAAAAATCTAAAACAAATCTCACTGCTTCCCGCAAAATTCTAGATAACGTAAAGTTTTTTTTTTGTTTTTTTTAACATAAAAAACAGGGCTCGAAATTAGTACAGGTCCGTTGTCCCGGGGCCACTAGAAATGAGCTACAGGGCCACCAACTTGTATTGCCATCAGATTTTACTTGTCCGACCGGGCAACCAGAACGAACAGACTTGTTAAATGTTTTTCTTTGTTTTGGGCTACCCGTTTCTTGTTTAGGGCAAGCAGATATTGTTTGATTCCCAATTTCACTTGCCCGACCGGGCCACCAGGAGAAAAAATTATAATTTGTTAGCATTGCATGAAGTATTTGACGAAAAGGAATTTGAGTAAAGCTTGCAGATTGTAAATCTATGGCCAGTGAACTTCATTTCTTGTCTGTTCCTTGAATACAAAATGATGATGAATGCGGTTGACAAGCGTGAGTACGGTAGGCAATATAGCAACGATCGCCTGAACTTTTGTAGGTAAACTGGTATTAAAGGTAATGTACCGGATGGCTTGAAAAGAGCAATTCTCTGATAAAGCATCATGTTGATTTAGAAAATAATTCAAAACTACATGTAATGTGAATCAAAGTATTATATAATGTAATAAGTACACAATCAGCAAGAGCAAAACAATGGGAAGAAAAATAATACCCCCCCCAAAAAAAAAAAATTTTAAAAAGTGTCACAACATTATCCTTAAAATTTCAGTAGAACATTCCCATGAACCATGTGTACAGCCAGTTGATGAAATTTGAAGGTTCACAGTCACCAAGGATTCAAATGATACAAGAAAATAAACAATTGCTTCGTAGCAATTCTCTCTAGAAACTCTCTGGCTCATTTCCTTCCTATTCTGAATCTAGCTCGACACTAGCGCTTGCCCTGTTGCCCGGGGCAAGTAAAAATTGATGTCGGGCAAGTAAATTTTCATCAATGACCTAGTTTGGTTGCCAGATCGTCCAAATAAATCATCGGTTAACTATGAGAGAATAATCTAATTCCTAGCGTGTATATCTCAGCTAGAAGTAAATGGGCAAGTAGATGTTTTGATCGGACAAGTAAAATGTGAAAAGTTATGATTTTACTTGCCCCAACAGGCCAGTAGAAAAAAAGGTTAGTGTGGAGGCTTGTATAAATGTAACATGGATTATTTGTATGATACGTAAATTACTAAGATCAAAGAGCATCATCCTGTTACATCACAAATCTGATTGAATCACTTTGATTCTGCTAAACCAAAAATAAATGTGATATATGGTTTGTGACCATCAAGTACAAACATGAAGCACAATGAAGGGTCTGCAGCCGCAAGACTAGTTCAAGGGTCTCCCTGACTTTGTATTATTTCAAGATCTAAATGTCAATATTATAATTCCATGGAAAGGTATTTTCAAGTCCTTACGGTACCTTCTCAGGCTAGCTCCTAATAGCCCGGTCACATATAAACGGATTTCGCAAATGTATGTCAAACGGAGAGCTAAATTTTCCATCCGTTCGTCTCCGTTCGTAGGCGTTTCTTGTCCGTTCCTTGTCCGGTGATGTACGTTGTTCTATGTTTTGTACATAAAGCAATGGAGACGACTTTTCTATTCGTTGGGCATTCGTTTCCGCTATCCGTTGATATCTGACCGGGCCATAAAGAAAACTTTCTTTCATCTCACAACTTGAAGAATTTTGGCTTGCAAAAGTAGGACAATGTCTTTAAAGAAGAAGAAAGTTATGTCAACTGCAATCATTGTCTCTCCCCCTCATATAAGACTCTAATGCGGCACAAAATATTATTAAACTGGAAATAACCTTCTTATTTCTAGCAAGTTTATCAACCCACACTCTTAATAGGGAGAAATGTCGAAAATATGAAGCATAAAGTGAAAGAAATGGGAAAATAGGAAATATAAAGTTTCTTGCATGCATGTACTTTTGATTAATGACTTTAAAATGGTGGACACTAATTTATACTGACCATTCAAGTAATTGCAAAGCTCATCTTGTGGTTTGATGTGCAGTCTAAGTTAGGATTCCATCATTCCATGGCCCAGTTGCAGAAAAAGATACAATCTATTGTAAGTTACAAATAATTGTAAGTCAGGTCATGTGTTCCAAAAAAGGAAAATAAACTTTAAACTGTTTAAATTGAAACAAAAGGGAAAAGTAAAGAAATATGTACATAGAGCATGCCCCCCCCCCCCCCCCCCCACCATTTCCAATAAAGAAGTAAAGCCCATTATACTCCACTGTACATGTATGTAGGCTTGAGTGCTAGCCAACATGCTGGCAGTAGTGAGAATTTATGCATTTGAAAAGTGTTTTCGCAAAGTTCAGTCGCTCTGAAGAACATTGTAGGGTTGTTAATGTGTTTTTTGCCCGGGGTAATTCATGAGGTTTTCCACTCTTGGTACTTCTCCTCCTTAAAAAAAAAGTTCTCAAAAAACATTCACACATTACCCAAGTTCCTCCAAGATTTAAAAAAACAAACTTGAAAGACCTTTTCTGCGGTTTTCGGAGTGAGATGGTCGATGCATGTACCTGAAACAGAATAAGTCTGCATTAGATACCTTTACTGGAAAGGTTGAATGCATCAGGTGTATGAGGCGGGGGGGTAGGGAGTACAGGAACCTCCCCCTCCCCCATCCCTCCAACCAAGTTTTGAAAATGGCAATATTTGGGTAAAAATCACCTCAAATTCGTGCAAAACCATGTCATATTTGGGCAATATCATAACAAATTCGGGCAAAGTAATGTCATTTTCGTGTAAATGTGTGTTATTTTTAGTGCAATGTAATATAATTTTTGGCAAAATCATGTCCTTTTCGGACGACTTATTCATCAAAAACATATAACTTTGGGCATTTCGCGAAGAATAAAGACCTTAACCCTCCCTCCCCCCCCCCCCCTACCCCCCGACAAAAATGTGCCTATATGCCCATGGTTGAATGGGAAAGCCAAGGAAAGGTTTCCATTGGAGTCATGTGCAGTTTGCGTTTTTATGCCTTCACCGATGAAGTAGCCGAAGGCATTGTTTTCTCTAAATGTTATTCCCCGATTCAGTTCTTTATTTGAGAACATTGTGAAACATTGCTCTCTGTTTATTTTTGTTTTAATAGAGTTAAATGCCAGACGATACCTTTATTCCTGTCCAGCACAGTCCTGTAAGTGTAATTCAACGAAACAAAATGAAAAAAAAATCCACATCTATAGATCTGAGTGTTCATTAGTGAAATTAGTATGTAAGAAACCCTGATGGCTGATGGCTATTATATTTTTGTTTCTTTGCCATTGTTTTCTTCTACCTGTAGCAAAAAAGGACAAGAGTTGGGATTAATTACGCTATGTGTTATGCACTTAATACAAATTGCTTATTATCATTCTTCTTCTTCTTTTTCTTCTTCTTTGTATTTATGGGAGAAAGTTGGGAAAGGTTACAGAAAGCTGAGTGTATCTATCGCCACAAAATTATGTATGTTGTTCATATTCAGAGTTCTATTCATGTATCTATCATTGACACGTTGGAAGAGTGATTAATATACATATAGCATGTGCGTTATTTGGTCTCTTTTCAAAACTGAATTTGTCAAATTGAAATAAATAATGATAATTATGATAATATTGATGATTTCCTATGGCTACACATGTCCCCATATCTTGTTCACGCTGATGCCGAAACTGTTCACATCACATCATACTTGAATTCTGACTATAAATTTTGCGTATGATGGATCCTCTTGCATTCACCCAAGCCATTCTAGTATCCCAAATTTGATTTCGGCACAATGGCGATCTGGAAAATCTGTCCATATTGAATTATATTGGTCATACATTTTGAGGTTATTGTGGCGGTGTGGCTTATATTAGACCGTGGCTTATTTGAGTGCCGATCAATGGCTAGATCTGTATCAAATCTAGGCACGTATGTACATACAATGTAAGAAAGGTATTGAAATAAAAGAGCATTTCCTGAGTTGAATTTCCCCAAGTTTCCGACTGAACATTCTGTGTTCTCTGTTTTATTCAAGTCTGCATTAATAAGCATGGTGTGCATTTATTGTAATTACATTTGTACGTATACTTGCAGTTATGTTTGGGTTTAGGAACAACCTTTGTTAACCCGTTACC
>JBAMJV010007358.1:0-58139 GCA_037951105.1 Echinarachnius parma | reverse complement strand
AACGTCAATTAAAAATGCCACTTTCCAAAGGCAGAAAATATGTAATTTCTATTAAAAGTAACATATATGTGCAACAAAATCGCATTCGTTATTTTGGTTCCTTGTAAATGACTTATGACATTGCACTAATATTTAATCACATTTCAGTTTCACATCATTAGATTACAACCTCATGCAATAAGCTCTAGTTTTAAAAACATGTGTTGCGATTCAAAATGGTGATTTATTTGTACATAAGTTGATAATGTGACACCTGATTCAGTTTCAATAGAAGTCTAAGTAACAAACAGTTAACTTCACAGAATATTCCTTGAGTACATAACACATCAAACATGACACACCCAAAATATAGAAGTCCACTGTTTTGAACTGTCTTCTATATTTCTTCCCTAAAGTTCTACTTTTGAACGTACCTTGAAGGCCACACCTCACCATCTTCATTGTAAGAGTAGACAGTTTAGCCTGGCAGGGTTTAGGGGGCCCTTTTGAGCCCATTTAAAAACCCAAGTTGGATAGCTGTTTCTTAAAACTTAGGAGTGAGGGGGCTTGGACTTTGTGGGAGATTGTTCCATATGTTGACAACCCTTTGACTGTAGAAGTTTTGTTGCACATGTCAAGTTCCAACACTATCATGTCAATGATCCCATTTACATATATATAGCTCTCTGCGAGTAAAATGCAGCATTAATTGCGCGAAAAAAAGTAAGTACAGCATTTGCTACTATAACTAACCCTCAAAAACACATTAACTTACAGTGGAACCTCATTCTCCAAAGGACCTCAGAACCACGAAAAAAACCTTGTAAAAAAATAATAATCAAAAACTTGCGACTAGCAAAATGACCTTGTTATGAGAGTCATATGCTTTTCTTACATCAGAGCTCTTGACTATAATAATGAGGTTGCACCATATTCCTGTAAAGACATTTCAAAGGGAAATAGTAACTTGGTAAAAAATGACAACGACAACAAAATTGGAACTTAAAGGGACTTTATAGTAACATTGTCCAAATCCTCAAAATAAAATTTTAATTCTAGCGGTTCCCTCATACCTTGTTGTATTCGTATTAACAATAAAATCATGGGACCGGTTTTGATTTTTCAAATTTCCCTTTCGTTACAAAGATATGTACGATCGAAGTATTCAGATAAGAAAAACTCCCCTGGAGTTTTGAAACCGTGTACAAAGTGAGAGCAGTGAGCTAGTGAATATCACTTTGCATTTTCGCTCATTACTTGGCCATGCAATGTCCATTTGACTTGAAATTTTCACACAATACCCTGTGGACATATGAGATAACAACAATATACATTGCATCAACCCTTCATCAATTTTTGCACATGTCAACAAAGTTACTAGATCCCTTTAAGCAGTTCTCTAGTGGCTTGCCATTTTCCTCTTATTAAACCATGAAACGTATTTCTAATGATATTCGTTTGTCTCGCAATGTAAGGTCAACAAGGAATCTAAAAGATCACGACGTTTTGTGCGCCGCTGCAACACTTCGTCAGGTGATACAAATATGCTGTAAGCAAGGGTATTTATACCCTATGGCAGGCGCAACACGCTATCCCGCTTGAGCGAGTATTTCACTTTGTTAACATTTCTCCTTCGTTCTTGAGATATTTATGACGGAATTTGAAAGTATTCTCATGCCGATCCTTTCAAGTATGTTTTTTTTAATCAGTGTTACATCAGTCTAATTGGCAGGTGGCAAAAAGGTAACTATACTCCTTTAAATGCAGAGAGAGTGGAAGAAGTTCACAATTTAGTTGTAAAACAGATACAGTGAAACCTCGTTAAAACAAGGCCCTTGGGACCATACGATTTACCCTGCTATTATTAGGGTAAAAATCAAATAAATATAAACAGCTTGGACTAGAAAAAATTACCTGTTTTAGTTTTGTTTTTATTATATCAAAGCTCTTTATAACAAGGTACAAATGCAGTCAAACCTGTCTCAGTGGCCACCTGTCTATAGCAGCCAACCCGCTTATAATAAAGTCATCAGAAGTGTGATCCCCTGCAGACAAAAATTATGTTATGGGACCTTTCTATAGAAGTCACCTGTCTACAGTGTTAACCTTTTTTTGTTTCACTTAGATGGTCACTATACACAGGTTCGACTGTATAGTCAAGTTCACTATGTCTAAATCAATTGTTTCGTTCAAATTTTGTGGAGATTTTCTGATCTTTACATTTTTGGAAACGTGGAAGTATACTAAATCTAAAAAGCCATGTTGCCATTTTTTTGCAAGCCGCCATGGGTGCCATATTGGCGTTTCAAAATGGCCGCCTTAATCAACCCTTTTGGCCTATATCTCTATATCTAAGCCACCTAGTTGATCATTTTTGGTGTCTAAACCCATATATTCAGGACCAAGACGTTGAATGGCAATAATTAGAAGACATGAAAATGACGTCACTATTGGATTTTCAAAATGGCCGCCATAAATATCATTGAATAGGGCTTACAATATCAAATTTGTATCTAAATACACATTTCTAGGGCCACACATTTGCGCGATATGAGTCATGATTCATTAAATGACAGCAATGATTGTTTTTAAAAATGCCCCCCCCCCCCCAAGCCGTATACCAAGCTGGGCAGGCTACAACTCTTTGATGATGGCAACTAGCAAGACAGTGACTGAGGTTGGTGCCTTGCCTCTACTTCCAGAAGTAGCACATGAATGGTCAGCTCTTCTCACAATTATGATGCAAGCAAAAAGGTTGAAAGAGCTGGCAGTTGGGAATGATCACCTCACTGTCATTTCATTTGACATGGCACTGTATGAGAAGGCGATTCAGCTTGTGGATGCAAGACCAGAGCTTAAAGGCAAAGTATTGCCTAGACTATAGGAGAGCTACATGTCGTCATGGCTGCTTTGAGAGCTCTTGGTTCATCGATTGAAAACTCTGGTATACATGATGCTTGGGCAGAGGCAGATGTATATGGGGCAGCTACAACCAGACAGATTCTGAAGTGCACCCACTACAACATTGTACAAGCGTTCCTTGCATGCCCACATCTATTCATACATGGTGCTGTATGAGATAACACTTCAACATTTGTTTCCATGACAACCCAGATCTGAAAGATGCCTGTAGTAGAAGAGAAGTAGAAGTAGAATACGCCTGTGTTGACCTAGGATCAAACGCCGATTCTTTCAAACTTGCAAACACCCACTTGAATCAAGTACTTGAAAGTGCAGATGTGGCGACAAGGCTCCGGGAGTGGGAGGTTGAAAAATCAAAGAATGCCATGTTCAGATCCATGATGAACTACTTGCACCGGGTGGAAACTATCCTCTTCTTCATAGCAGCATCCCGAAATGCAGACCTGTCCCTTCACCTTCAAGCTGGAGAGGCTCTCAGTAAGCTGTTCTTCGCAATGCATCAAGTACAAGCGACACTGGCCACGTTACGTATCAGACATGCATGCACTCAATAATAACAACCCTCAGACATGGAGAGAACGGGAAGATGGCAACATCTCAGTGTCAAAGAATGCTACCCCGTTCACTTCCGTTGGTGCATATCATGCTTGTGAGCATTTGAACAAGCTCATGGAAGTCCATGCTGGTCTCATAGGTATTTCCAACAATGCAAATGCCAGACAATGCTTCTTCATGGCGGCTCCTGAACTATCAATGCTTGGTCAAGGAGTTTAAGGGTCAATTCAGCATATTAGCAAAGAAGCCTACAGATCATCATGATCTTTATCCCAATGTGGTTAGGAGGGAACATGATACTGTCTGCAAGATCAAGGCTGCCAATCTCAGTCACGGCAATCCTTTTGTCGTTGAAGGTGAAATACTCTACAACTTGGTAACCCATGCTTACGTTCCACAGAGTATGTTGATCAGATCCTGAACATAGATGCCATTGGACAGAAACTATATGAAGACTATGTAGCAGGCCGATTGAACGGCAATGTCAGCATCTGGACACCCGTAAAGAAAGAAAACAACAAGATGTATGTGTCTTGAAGCAAGAAGCCCACTGTTAAGATCCGTGACAAAACAGTAGACATGAAGGAAACAAAGGATCTGTATGGGATACTTATGGTCCTTGCACGGTATAGTAGAGAAGTCGATCAAAAACATGCAGTTGGAAACTATAAGAGTTCACCCTGACACCAAGGGCTCTGTTTTCGCCAAGTGGTTCTCTCCTGCCATGCAGCGACAAATCAAAGCTGATACACGCCCTTGAAAAGTTGGCAGCAACATAAACACAAGGCAATGATCCACAACACTTGGAAAGCGAGATGTCTAATACTCGGGATGAAGAAATGGACATCACAGCTGATGAAGACGACACTCCCAACCGCAAACGTAACATCGCAGTGGTAGACGGAATGGTGCTAGTCCAACAATTGAACAAGAAGCCAGCAACGATGGTAACAATAATTGATCTTAGCAAATGCTTCAATGACCGACTTCAGGACCTTACAATAAACCATGATGAAATAGTTCTTGTTTTTGACACATACAGGGAAGATTCGCTGAAGTCCGACACCAGAGAAAGAAAAAAAAACGGCATGGGAAAGATCCAATCCAGTACCAAGTGAAAGATGAGACTTGCATCAAACACCTCACCATGAGTCGTTACCTATCCCATGACCAGACTAAAGCTGACCTTACAGACTACTTAGCCACCAAGATTCTTGAGGTCATTGTCACTTCCGCGTCAGGACACACTAGATCCAACAGGGACATCCGGTTTGCGAAAAACAACCACGAGGAGGCAGACACGTTGATGATCTGGCATGCTGTAGCTGCTACTCAGCGAAATGGAAAAGATGCACATCTAACGTTCTTCTCTCCTGACACTGACGTTCTCGTGCTGGCAATAGCCAATTATGACGCTATACCACATAACACCTCAATATCAATTGAAGTCGGGAGAACTCCAAATCAAAACTCTGTGGAGATCCTTGGGAGCAGTCAAGGCAAAGGCTTTACCGTCCGTCCATGCTTTCTCATGAGCAGACAACACGGGGAGATTCGCAAAGTTAGGAAAGGCGACATGGTTCAAACTGTTAATCGAGGCAGATAATAGATGCTTTGAGGAAACTGTCAGATGGGGCTGATGTGACAGAAGATATGTTGTCCACACTGGCTTCATTCGTTTGTACTGCATACTGCCCTAAGTCGATACCAGAGCTGCGATGGCATCTATTTTGTAAGAACATGGCAGAGAGTGACAGATTGCCTCGAACACTGGGTGCCTTAAAACAGCATATCCTACGAGCGCATGGGCAAGCTAGAATGTGGGGCCAGGCCACCGTTGCTCATCAAGAGCTACCCAATCCACTCGACTATGGGTAGTTCATATAGACGGACAGATTAAACCCTCCACGACGGAAATGCCTCCAGCTCCGAAGACCATCATCGAACTAGTGAGATGCCATTGCAAGGGAGACTGCACATCACAAAGATGTACATGCTTCAACAAATGCTTTGCTGTGTACAGACCTCTGCCAACCTCTGCCCCAACCCCCCAGCCCCCTTGGTATGCCACTGTTCTGGGGCTGAGGGGAAATATTGAAGTCTACAGTCAATATTCTCTTAAATGGTACAATTGTTATTCGTATGCATGTTCATTTGTTATGTTGTTATAGGAAAATTCAAAGTACCCCCTTCCCCCCCCCTTTTTTTTTCCTAGCCAACCCCCTTCTCCCTAGCTATGCCACCGCTCCAAATTGTTGAATGGGGTCTTTATGACAACATAGCTTCTTAAAATTAGGTTTACCATCCATTTTTAGTGTTATAGAAGAATTTAAGGCGGAGTTATATACAAAACAAGTTGAAAATGGCAGCTATTTTGAAAATCCAAGATGGCCGCCATAATGGCTTCGGAAAAAATGGCAACATGGATTTTTAGATTTGGCGTACTTCAAACCTTTAAAAAATGTTGAATATAAAAAATCTCCACAAATTTTGAACGAAATTACATAAGGAACCCGACTAGTATCTAATATTGCTAAAAATGTTTATCTCAATCCTCAAAATGAATTGCATCTCTAATAGTAATGTACATGCATATACTGTATTTAAAATGGACGAGCTATTTACTAGTGCAATATTTGACACATTTGGGTCTATAATTATTGTGATAAGGACACTTGGCATTCAAAAGCTCTTTCTACACTTAATCACACACAGTTTTATATACTTTCTGGTACATAAACAAAAATTAACATAACTTTCGGCCATAAAATTAGACCTTTAATAATTTGTTTTGTACTCATTTATGTTGTGAATAATTTTAATGAGATAATATTTAAAGGGATAGTTGAGTATTGGTCAAACTTAACTTTAGTAACCAAAACCTGCACGATTACGGTACAAACTAATAGTTATTACTTCACCATGCTCGAAAAGTATACACAATTACAAACCACAAAATAAAACCCCTGTTATCATTCCAAAAGAGCCATTACAACTCGAAGTGTCAAATTAACTCTAGAGAACGCCAGCGCGAAGAACTAGCGTTCTAGGTCCTAATACGGGACTGTAGTGCAGTGCGCGGTAATAGTACGTGTAGTATGTACATGTATTGCAAGCCCCGTTTGTTCGCCTTTCGTTTCGGAGTCGCGCTAACACACGGAGACAAGTCCATGAGGCGCATATATCACTGCTTTTTTGCGGAATGGAGGGAAAAATCATAATCTTAATCCACCCGATAGTTGGATCACATATTGGAGAGTGAATTGTTGGTAAGTACCGTATCATATGTATAGTTATAAGCACAATTAGCGTGCACAAAAATATTTAGTTTCAGTTCTCTATCAGGAGGACCTAGATCGCTAGCGACTCGCGCTAGCGTTCTCTAAAAAGTGATACCCGGGCGTCAACCACTTTTATGATATTTTGAAAGCAAATTTCACAACAATGAGAGCATTTTAATGGAAATTATTAGTATTTCCCATGTTTTTTTCGATGATCTTTCATATGGAATTGAAATCAACCAAATCCGTTACAATTAATTTTGGGGGGGCACTTTGGAAATTACCAATACTCAACTATCCCTTTAAAAAGATTAATATAATTACATTTCTAGTGCACAAATTGAAATAAAAACCTATTTGTATTTGCACCATATAACAAATAGAAAGAAGATATTTATGAATACACTTATGTGCAACTTTACTATGTGTATAATGCACAGCTTCACTAAAATATATATATATATATCACTCCCATAAATATTCATATATGTTCTTATATTCAAATTTGGTTGATATATACTGTATATTATATAATTATATCTATGCAATATTAAAAATAATTCAAACAATATCTACAATTACTCTGTATAATATCAATATATATATATATATATATATTTGTTCCTTCTTATGATAGTACTGATATTTTTAACTTTGTAAAAGTGAATAGTTCTAAGTAACACTTTAGTTATTAAAAAAGTTATAATCAAATTTACACCTTCTAATTCATGCATTAATCAATCAATATGATAATGTAATGTATGCCTGAACTTATTTCAAGTGCAGCTATGTAAACATGCTCTATGTGTCCATACAAATACATACAGATGAACATAAATTATGATGTTTCTGCCAAATTGTGTTTTATTTGCAATATTGTACAGAATGAAATACAATATTCAGCATTTTATTCTCTTGTGTAACTATCAAATATAATTGTACGTTCCAAATATATGCATCTATTTTCACTGTGTGTATTGTGAGAGATATGTGCACAATTTTTTTTTTGTTACTTGTATTTGCTCTTCAGCACTTGGTACAAATTGATTTACAGAATATGAATTCTTTGGATGACGTGTGTACCTCTCAATAATGTGACCGGCTATAGCAAAACCCGGCACTTGTCGGTAAAAATCAAAATGTAGATTTTCATACCATTATAAAGGTCTAATCACAAGCTTTCATGTGATGCTTTGTTTAAACTAATTGGTCAATAATTGGAAAAGATATGATTGTTTCAATTTTACACATATTGTGTGAACTTAAAATGCCCATTTTTTCAAAACATGAATTACTGACAAGTGCCAGGTTTTGCTATAGCGGGTCACATTTACCAGAAACTTACCCCTTGGTCAACACCCCTTCTACACCTCATTTGGTCATAATTTAGAGCCTTGGGATTAGGATTAGGGGTTGGGACTATATTTAGGGCTAGGCACAGGATTGAAGATTAACTTTAAAGTTAGGGGAATTCAAAATCGAAATTTCAGGCATCATGTACTAGTACTATACCAAATGGGACATGTAGGCACAATGGAAGTAGACTAAGCAACCATTAACCATTAACCATCTACCACCACCTCCTACTACTACTACTACTACTACTACTCCTCCTCTTGCTCCACTGGCTCCATCCTTTCTCCATTTAACCTCTCTCCTCTTTCTTCCTTTATGTGTTCATGGAATGTCTCATCTTATTGAGATAATAGTGAAGATGGCAAGGCCGATGCATAAGTAGGGACAAAGTTGTAGCTGCCCAGGGGACAGGGGCCCCGATTACGGACCAGCGACATTTACCATGGTAATTAGCATCATTGGCTCTAACTCATCGATGTTAATATGCTAGAATTACATACAAATCAACAGAACGTAGCAGAGCACACATACCGCCCTTACTCATTCAAGCGTAAAGCATATCTAGAGATCAGTGGAACTAGGGCTGGTCCTGGGTCACGATCGTGCTCTTGGCCACAGGTCTCAGTAATCACCCTAATTATCAATTAAATTAATCCATTATCTCTGCTCTTCTTTCATCCTCTCCTCCTCGTCCTTTTCAATCTATCTTTCCTCTCCCTTGTGTATATGTTCAGTGAATGTCTCATATTATCTTATCTCATCTAGGTGGTATGGATGTCTGGGTCTCCATCATCATCATCCCAATCATCTCCACCTCCACCTCCTCCTCCTCCTTCTATGTTCTCATTAAATGTCACATATTAACTTATCTCATCTTAGGTGGGAAGGATGGCATGCCAATGCATAGATAGGGACGTAGTTGTAACTGTCTTGGTCTTCGCCATCATCATCCCAGTCACCTCCTGATCCTGATCCACCTCCACCTCCTCCTCCTCCTCCACCCCCTCCTCTTCTCCTTCTATGTGTTCAATAAATGTCTCATATCAATATCACATCTCATCTCATCTAGGTGGTAAGGATGGCGGTGCCAATGCGTAGATAGGGACGTAGTTGTAACTGTCTTGGTCTTCGCCATCATCATCCCAGTCACCTCCTGATCCTGATCCACCTCCACCTCCTCCTCCTCCTCCACCCCCTCCTCTTCTCCTTCTATGTGTTCAATAAATGTCTCATATCAATATCACATCTCATCTCATCTAGGTGGTAAGGATGGCGGTGCCAATGCGTAGATAGGGACATAGTGGTAGCTGTCTGGGTCTTCATCATCATCATCCCAATCATCTCCCGATCCACCTCCACCTCCACCCCCTCCAGCTCCTGCTCCTGATGTTGCTCCTCCTCCTCCTCCATTACTAAAGATGCACTCTGCATAAGCATGGGCAACACCTGAACGAAAGAGAGACCAGAGTGAAAGGAACAATATGGTTACATGAATTATTAAAAGCTTTTCAGTTACAAGGCAAATACATTTACATATTAATTTCAAAAGATATACCACATTATTATTACATTATTCTTAAAGAATATTCAAAAAATGAATTCCAATTCAGATTATCGGCAAATGTTTTTACTGAAATATATATTAGATTATTCTGATGACGAATAGGAATATTTTGTCGGCAACGAGTCCGAGTATAGACCAGAATCGTATTGTAATGCATTAGTGTTGTGATGCATTGGTTTAGGCATTCATCTTTTAATGGAAATGTCATGGGTTCAACATTCAAATGTTATCTACATATATTATTATTAATAATTGGGCAATGAAATATAAATTTCTGAGGAGAAACAGCATATAATAAAGGTTCAAATAAATTTAATTATATGGCCGGTAATTGGTGAAACCCTCCTTTTCTTTCTTCCTTTTTTTGCTTGTCAAACAATTTTGCCACCTTCCATTGCCTCATTGCCTCCACGAGTATGTATCTCTGCCTAGCATTTTGATTGTATACCAGGGCCCCATAATATAATGATTCATGATTAATTGTACGATTAATCAATTGATCGTATAATCAATTGATCTTACAACTAATCATAGAACCAATCATTTAATCAATTAAACATACATATTTATGTTATGGGGCCTGGGGGGTGTTTCACAAAGATCCTAAGTTGATCTTAGCACTAAGATGGTCTTAAATATTATGGAAAGCCATTAGTGTATTCAAATCATATATATTTTCTAATTATCAAAGAGATTCATAATCTTCACATAAAATTCATGAAATCTCTTTGATAATTAGAAAATATATATGATTTGAATCAACATTTTATGCATTACAACATAACTTTTACAAAAATGTTTCAAGACACTAATGGCTTTCCATAATATTTAAGACCATTTTAGTGCTAAGATCAACTTACGATCTTTGTGAAACACCCCCCTGGTGTACAATACATAGGCTCTGCAGGGATATCATAACCTAGGAGATAAAAGGGGTTAACATGCTCCCACACAATTTGGATGTTTGACTTACTGCTACTCCCAGATGCCTCAAAGACATGCGTCCTGGGGGAGACGTTCGGGGGCGGAGTCAGAGGGGCTGATTCGTGCCTCTGGCCCGGTCTGCCCTTTGGGGCTGCTCTAACCGGCGTCAGTCTAACCGGTGAGTCCGTTGCTCTCACCTGCCCACGGGCGGGGACCAGTCACTGGCCGGTTTGTTCTTGGCGATGCTGGCCTGGGGGCCACAGGAGGGAATAAGGGAGAACCCCTTGGCATGACTGGAGAGGGGCGCAGACGGCGACCCCATCCGGTTGATTCCGCTTTCCGATGCGCACCGGTTTAAACTCGGGGAGGTCCGGCGCATCCTGCAAGGAAATCGCTGCCATGCTCGCGGAAGGAGGAACCCTCTTGCCCCCCGACCGCGACTCGTACTCCGCCAGGGGAGGGGCACTAGGTGCTGCAGCAGGTGCACTGGGGGTAAGGAGAGGCGTGGTTCTGGCCCTCCGGGGTTATGAAGGTGGGGGGATCAAGGGGCATCCCCAGAGTTGATTATTCGCCTCCTGTCCAGCTTGGCAGGGGATGGCATGTCCACGGTGAGAGAAGCCGTTGTAGTCCGACTGGGGATTGAACGGCTGCGACGCCTGCGGCTGAGACTGTCTGAACGGGATGGTTCCGACGATGAACGGACAGTTGAAGGTGACCTTCTCCTTGGATCCAACGATGCCCACTGAGAACTGTAAGATGATCAAGGAGTATAGAAATTTATTGGATTGAAACATCTTGCTTGACGATGAGAAAAAATAGTGCGATAACAAACATCAAAGACAGCCTTAATGTCGAGGCAAATATTCCTCGATCAGAACTGTAAATGTTTTAATTTAGATATATATGAGATTTGAAAATCACACCAAACCAAAACCAAATCTATAACATTAGTATGCTATTTTGATTTGGATCTAGCATAATGCTCTTTTCAAATTTACATATAAACACATACAAAGTCAGCCTTTTATGTGGTTACTTCTTGCATGAAATTGACATAAAACCAAACGGGACTAAAATTGTTGAACTATCTGTTCATCTCTCTCCAAACCTCATCTCATCTCCTGCCTCCATACATGTAGGTGCAGCAAACTGGAACGATCGCCGACCATATGCAATGCTTGATACACCTATAATACAGTCAGCTCATATAAGGCCAGGGTATATAACATTACATTGTAGTACATTTTAAACCTCATCATATACATGTAGTACACAACACTTTCTCAATGTTATCAATAATATTCATTATATCCCTCATAAGATCGTTTTACCATTGAATTTGACAAATGATAGTTTTGGACAACACGCGCAATCCCCGCGCAATCACGTGACCGGGCTTGTTAATAAAAACTAACACTAAAAGTTTGTTACGCGCTCGTCCCATAGATCATGTGTTTTAGCAAAATGCACACGCGATCAAATTTGTGCAGTACTCTATGGCGCACACGTTCTAGTCACGTGATTGCCCTTGTTAATAAAAACTAACACTTATCTAGGTCAAAGGAAGAAGAACGCCAAGACAGCCAATAAGCACATCCGTGGGAGCGCTAGCACGCATTCATTGCGTATGTTTTTTTTGTTTTTGTTTTTTGTAGTGTTCTTTATCCAGGTTAGCCTCTTCAGTGCACTTTTTTGTTGTTGCTCTGTTCTCCCAGAGGGACCTGCATCTAATATTACTATGTACAACTCGGCCATTTAATACACTTCCGCACTATATTGTGCACTTTCTCCACTCCCTGGGGAGCATTCCAGCAGGTGCAACTTTATAGTGCACTCATGCTATTGACACACCCTCATGCATGCCAAGTACCCATATTGCACCTGAGCGGGGAGCAGCAATGTGGATAAAGTGCCTTGCTGAAGGACACTAGTGCTGTATATTGGCGGCATCGATCTGGGTTCGAACCCGGCTCCCGTGCTTGGCAGTCTAGCGCCTATCCGATCGTGCCACAACACCTCCAGCGCGTTGGTGCAACTGCCAGCGCGTTGGTGCGCACTCAGTTTTGCGTCTTTGTGATTGTATGCGCAAAATAAACAATGACTTAAAGCGTATTAGATGCGCCATGGTTCTGGAGGCTCATACTGGCTTCATCAATGTCGATTGATTTTTGTATCAAAACTTACAAGCGATTTTATGAAATATTAAATAAATTTTCACTTATTTTGCTATTAAGATGAACACAATCCGTGATATTGATGAGTGATATAAAACAACTAACTAATGTGCTTGATTGTGATAGGCAATCTATTACCTCGGTGGGCTCAAAATGACTATTACCCTCAGCTACGCTTCGGGTAATAATCATTTTGAGCCCACCTCGGTAATAGATTTGACTATCACAAGAAGCCCATTCGTTAGTTGTATATTATCATTATCAATATAACTGCATTGTATTATGAATTCCTTGCCACTTAATGTACCTGAAGGACATAGCCAACGGTGATGATGTTACACGAGCTGATAGAGGGCGCTATGGGGGGAACCTGCATGTAATAACTCGATGTCAGTTGTCGCTGTGATTTGGCCATCACGCCCAGGTCCATGGCATTGATTTGCTGGTTGTCGTTGTGCGTGCGACCTTTGACCTTGTACTCTATCTGCTGGATCATGGTCAACTGTGATTGGATGGGTCTCTTCGTGCCATTGACGAGTTCAAGTTCGACCAGAATCGACTCGCCTGTTTGAGGGGAGAAAAAAAAATAAAATAAATAGAACACCAATTATAATAATAATAATGACAATGAAAATATCAAACAAATCAAGTGCACAATGTATGTACTTAATAGTATGAAACATTTTCAAGCTCAAGGAACTGAAACACGGGAAAAGGAAATATCAAAGAGTGGATAAATAATGGAGGACATGGAGTCTGAACAAAAAGAAAATATTTCGGGGAACTATGCCTCCACAAGGCCTTTTGACCTTTTTGGGGAATTCCCTATTTTCATTTTCTTGTATATATTGTAAATGCTTATTATTGTATATATCTTTGTATTGTTTTGATTGGAAATGGAAAAGAATAACATGAATTGAATCAAATTGAATTGAACACCATCGACTGTAACTCACGAAACATGATAATCAGTGGCATTCCTGAGCAAGAAGAAGGACAATTAAAAACTACTCTTTCAGACGTGTTGCATGAAGGATCTGAAGAATGCCAATGTAGGTGGTCAGGAGGATTGATTACCAATGTGCACACTGCATACTGGCACCTGCAATACTTAAAATCCTAGGCCAACCAAGGCCAGATTTGTGAGGTATGAGGATAAACTTGAGCTACATAAATACACTAAAATCATGAAAGGACTGAACACGTATGTAGAGGATGATTAGCCAAAAAAATGTAGGCAGGCAAGGCAATGAACTCAGCAAGGTAAGCAGAGAAAGTGACACATTTCTAAAGCTTGTTTCTTTAGAAAGCAGTTAATGATCGAGTCCATGCCTACACTAGGAGCTAGGAAGGATTATTCAACAGCAGCTACGGCTAAGTGCTTCAACAAAGAGGGCTGATTCGGCTGCAGGAGTGAGCGATGAGGAGAGAGGAGCAAGCAGCAGCAGTTTATTGGGCGAAAGGGATCAGCTGGAGGAGTAGCACTCTCTATTATTTGCCATGACACCAACTACAGGTAAGCGATCAAACCCGGGGTAAAGTTAGCAGAGACACTCACGTACACTGAAGGTAGCT
Organism: Echinarachnius parma; assembly: GCA_037951105.1. NCBI lineage: Eukaryota > Metazoa > Echinodermata > Echinoidea > Clypeasteroida > Echinarachniidae > Echinarachnius > Echinarachnius parma. The sequence continues at coordinate 43,809 of JBAMJV010007358.1, read as the reverse complement.
TTGCATTCAGGATCTCCCATAATACCATATCCCTATAATAGTAAAGGAAGTCTGCACAGTCATCATCGACGAGTATACTGCAGAGGTGGTAGAAACCTCAACGACATCAGATGATTGGAGGAGAGTGGCCAGAAGATTCCCCAAGAGGAGGAACTTTCATCATTGTCTTGAAGCCCTCGACGGAAAGCATATCGCCATCACCAAGCCTGACAACACTAGTTCCTATGGACAACTGATGCAATGAATCATCGTTCAATCGGCCATTCACAAAGTCAGGATGAGAACGAGATAAAATGAGGAAGGGGTGTCGATGTCACACACTGATCCTGTCAAGTGTCAAACGCTTCAAATTTTAAAATGCGAGGCACGTTTTTTGCCGAGGGAAAGAGTGCAAAATGATCGATGGAACACCAAGAGACTTGCTCTGTTTGGAACCTGCAATGTTCACCGAACTGCTGGCTAGACGGACCCCAAGAATTAGTTGCCAAGACACCAACTACAGGAAAGCTATCAAACCCAGAGTAAAGTTAGCAGTGACATTCAAGTACCTGGCCATGGGAGAGACTTACGTACCATAGTCTTACAGTAGCTTTGCATTCAGGATTCCCCATATTACCATCTCAGAGCTACAACATTGACATTCAACAAGCAGGAAGATTGAGGAAAATTTCATCATAAATAAGAGCGATATATACCACATAAATTCAACCTAATGACAATAATATTTAAATAGGAAACTTGGCTGATGGGATGAAAACCGATGCATTAATCTGGGTCTATTTTCAGGGAGCATCCTGTGAAATCAGGGAGACTTGGTAGCTCTGCCATCTCCCTAATAGTAAAGGAAGTCTGCAAAGCCATCATCGACGAGTTTGCTGCAGAGGTGGTAGCTCGAAACCCCAACATCAGATGATTAGAGGAGAGTTGCCAGAAGATTCTCCACGAGGTGGAAATTCCACCATCGTCTGGGAGTCCTTGACGGATCGAAGCACATCGCCATCACGAGCTGTTAAACTTAGGCTCACCCTGTCACCAATTGTTTGTGGTTAAAAACTAATTATTCTTAGTTTTGAGATGACAATTCACATTTCTTGCCAAAACATATCAATTTGTGGCTAAAATCATATTCATAGAGTAGCTAAAAAGCAATGGTGAAGATATTTTTTTGTTAACTTCAGAAATTGGTGTTCCGGTGCATAATGTCGGTGTTGATGCAGGCAACGCTCAGGTGAAACACTTTAATGCATTATTTCATATGGTTCCAGTTCGGCCAAATCCAAATGGCATCAGTACTGAACCCATCCCGCATGTTCATCTTGACACCAGATGGAATCCATTTCGAATCCTCACCGCACTCTCCGAACTGTCCGCGACACGTCCCCACAAGCACCCCCGATAATTTGTCAGGGTGGGTTCCTTTCAAGAAAGCTCGAAAAAACGAACCTCAACAAATTGAGTTGAGAATTCCAGCGAGTTGGAATTGAGCACTGACAAGAGACCCACATTCTGATACCCGACCGACAGCACCCCAAACGTCCCCAAATGTTTAGGCCTGGTGTTAGGGTGGCAGTGTGACTGGGGTAATAGGATGCAGACCAGTACAACGACAGGGAGCACACAGGTGTAATCAAGTGGTGCAGACCACTAATTTCAGGGTAAGCTACATGTATCTCTCTCTAGGTCTCATACCTTTGACCTACATTGTATAGTACTCAATTTTGCTTACCCGAGCAGTAGCCTTGTCTGTGCAGTGTAGCATTGGCTTGAAATGACTTCTTACACATGCAGCCTATGGAATGTTCCTTGCTGCCCTGGACTGGCGTCTGTGGTATAAAATGAAAATTAAAAACCGAATAATAGAGATCACTTTCATGAACTTTCATTAAACTGCAGTATTAGTGGAGAGAGGATTTCCTTCATACTAATAATGTATATATGATAGTACAATTTGACTACATGCAACTTATCTTAACCACTTCGGGACTGGTCCCGAAAATACTCTGACAGGGGTCTATGGAGAATAGAAAATCGCACAAATTGTTTGAGAACTATATGATTTTTCATAATCCTTTGCATATATATTGCTTTATATTTCGTAGAATAAAAACATTTGTTTTAGGGATATATTTCAGAAGGGCAAAATAGTGATAAGATGTAATCTTAATTATTTCAGCTACCAATAATGTTGGTTATAATAAGATATAAAATTTAAAAAAAGGAAACAAGTTAAAAAGAACATTAAACATTAAACAAATCAATTTGGTATCAAAATTGATATTTATTAGCAGTGCCCTCTCTCAACACATACCAATAACTCGGGCTGATTGATGTCTACATGCTGGATGATGGTGAAACCAAGCAGGGTTCTCCTCTTTGACTTGAACCATCCCGTCCTGATGATGACAGCTTCTACCCAGTATCGTATCCTGGCATGTCTGGACTCAAACGATGTAGGAAGTCTACAAGAAGAAACCAAAATAAAAAGAGAGGTTGTATAAAGAGGAACATTAGTTTACAGTGGATTTATATACAAGATATTGATAGATTTAATTATGACCATTAACAGGTTATCTAATGGCAGTGTACAGCCACTAGTTGAACCCCAGCGGTGTTCTCCTCTTAGACTTCCATCCTGTCTTGATGATGACCGCTTCTACCAAGTACCGTATCCTGGCATGTCTGGACTCAAACGATGTAGGTAGTCTAAAACAAGAAAGCAATATGAAAGCAAATTGGAAGATGAAGAATAGTTTGATAGTATTTAATCTATAGAAGGCAATTGCTTAACATGCACTGTAGTGCATGACCGGTATATGTCATTAGTGTTCTCCTCTTAAAACTTGAACCACCCGTCCTGATGATGACTGCTTCTACCCAGTACCGTATCCTGGCATGTCTGGATTCGAACGATGTAGGAAGTCTACAATGAGAAAACAAGATTAAGGAGAGGTTCAAAGAAAAAAGATTAGTTTATTGTAAATGTACATACATTTGAGATCAATACAATGGCAAAGCAAGGTCGGGCTGATGGGGGGGGGGGGGGGGGGGGGGGGGGGGGGGAGGGGGTGTGGGCACACAATTGTATTTTCTTGGGGGGAGGGCACACAGAAAATTGTAATTTTTTTTTTTTTTTTTGGGGGGGGGGGGGGGGACCAGGCACTCCTGCTGCATTTATTTAATGTTTCCCAGATTTTCCCTTATTTAAACAAAATGTTTTTGTCAAATTATTTAGGGCACAGCCCCCCCCCCCCCCCCCCCATAGCTATGCTACTGGATCAATGGAATAGTTATGACAATAATCAGGCTAGGGAGATACTTGCAATTTGAAAGCATAATCCTGTTAAACCAGAACTCAATGCATGCAACAACAACAAAAAACAAGCTATTGTCAAAATTTGGGAATCTAACACCCATTGCTGATTTAATGTTTATGTACCATATATAATTCTGTAATAAAACATTGTCATTCTGCCCTAACATCCTTTAGACATATATGTGACCAGCTATAGCAAAACCCTGCACTTGTCGGTAATTTATGTTTTGAAGAAATGGGCATTTTAAGTTCACATAAAGTGTGTAAAAGACTCATGATTGTAAAATTTAAAACAATAATATCTTCACCAATTATTGACCAATTTGTTAGAACAAAGATCATCAATGAAAGCTTGTGATGAGGCCTTTCTAATGGTATGAAAATCTACATTTTGATTTTTACCGACAAGTGCAGGTTTTGCTATAGCCGGTCACATACTGTATGTTTGCAAGCTTCTTTTTTTTTTTAGTTCATGGCATGGTGCCAATTCAATCCAAATCATTTTCCCATGTATTACCTCAACAAAGGGCACAGATGTTCTTGTTATTGGGTGGTAACAAAAAAGTAATGATTTGTACAGTATGTTATAACACCACTTTAAATGTAGCGGTTAAGAATGTTCACATTAGTTGAATGGGGGAGTAATGTTATCGATCATTGTCTCTACTTGCAGAATAAACTGGATCTTGTTCTGTAACATTTTTTCCAGGTTGAGAGACAAATCATAACAGCTGTGTTACTTTTGTTGAGATGAAGAATACATTTTTTTTTTAATGAGTAAAATTCACATGACATACAATATTCCAAAAATGGATGAATACCAGAAAAGTTTAATAACACCACCAACTCACCAACATCTGAAACAAGACCACCACCAACAAAACAAGCACTACCAGTAGCATACACCGTGTCCCAGAAAAAACGAAACCGGGTTTCATGGCAGAAATGTTATGTTATAATGAATAATTTCCTTGATGATATATATATGTCTGAAAAGCTATGTGTCTCTTCTTTTATTTGATATACAACTTATGGCACATAATTCACGCATGACTGAATTAGAACGATAGAAAGTGGTGTTACCAAAATTCAATTTGCGCGCAGAAATTGAAAGTTTGGGTGAGGTTTTGGGGAGAGTTTTAAGAGTAGTAAACGTACTTATTTTGAAAAAGGACAGACACCGCATGAAAATTCATAATTTTATCTTTTATATGACACCTCATGATTAAAAAAAAAATTATATATGCCAGAGAACGAATACAATGAAAACATGCTTGATTCCAGCCCAAATGAGTAACTTTCCTGATTTAGCCTGTTTTCTGATCCCCATGTTTGTGTAAATTCACTCATGCCATTGTCAGCTGCTAATCAGGAAAGCTGAGCGACTTCTTACTCAACTTTCACTCATTCGGACAGAAATCAGGCATGTTTTCATTGTACTCGTTCTCTGGCATAAATCACTTATTTTTTTAGCATGAGGTGTCATGTAAAAGATAAAAATATGAACTTTTATGTGGTGTTTGTCCTTTTTAAAAATAAGTACGTTTACAACTCTTAAAACTCACCCAAACTTCAAATTTATGCGTGCAAATTGAATATTGGTAACACCACTTTCCATTGTTCTAATTCAGTCATGCTTGAAGTATGTGCCATAAGTTGCACATCAAATGAAAGAAGAGACACAGAGCTTTCCAGGCATATGTATATCATCAATTAAATTATTCATTATGACAGAAAATTTCTGCCATGAAACCCGGTTTCGTTTTTTCTGGGACACGGTGTATATCTAGAAGTTGGTCTTGTGTGGGGCGGCAAAGGTTCCTAATGCTGGGATCTTCGGGCCAGTCAAAAGGCCCCTTCCTTCTTTCTTTTCTTTGTTTACTTTTTAGGAGGCTGTTGAGGGGGGGGGGGGGGGGGTGGCAGAATGACACCACCATTTACAAGTACATGCCGCTGACCACTTCCACAACTACAAACATACCATTATTAGCACCATCAACGAGTTAGATTGATTCTCACCACCCTTCAGGGAGCAGGAACTGGAAGGAGAAAGGCAGTCTGGTCTGGTCCGCTAGGAGGGTAGATGATGACCCCCCCCCCCCCCCCCCCGTGCCCCTCCACTCCCCCCACACCCACGTCCCCTTATGCTACTGACCAATACCAACAACATAACAAAGGAGTTAGATGAATTCTCACCCTTCAGGAAGCAGGAATGAGAAGGGCAGTCTGGTCTGGCCGGCTGGGAGGGTAGATGATGACCCCTTGCCCCCCCCCCCCACGTCCCCTTATGCTACTTTTCACTACTGACACCAACACCAAAAGCACCCCCAAAACAACTAGATTAGTTAGATTGATTCTCACCCTTCAGGGAGCAGGAAGGAGAAAGGCAGTCTGGTCTGACCGGCTGGGAGGGTAGATGACGACCCAGCTACAAAGAAAGCAGGAGAAAAAAAAACAATCATAATAATATTACAATGCATACCAGCATCAAAATGAACAATTCATACAATATAATCCTTATAATCATAATAATATCACAATGAATACCAGCAGCAAAATTAAGCATAAACTGAATAAAGCATAATCTTTATAATAACAATATCGCAATGAATACCAGCAGCAAAATGAACGATTGAATACAATATAATCTCTATAATCATAATAATATCACAATGAATACCAGCATCAAAATGAACGATAAATTGAATACAATATAATCTGTGTAATCATAATAATATCACAATGAATACCAGCATCAAAATATACGATAAATTGAATACAATGTAATCTCTATAATTATACTATTGTCACAATGAATACCAGCAGCAAAATATACAATAATAATGTACATTTTATTAGTGATCAATTACACACTTGTGATTATGCCAACATGCTTTTGTTATTGTTATATTTTGTGTTATACGTCAAGGATGCATTAGGTAAATTTGTCTTTTTCCTGATGAAAGGAACATTTCTTTGTCATATTTTGTATGTTTCAAAGATCAAACTATGTACTCATCTATCTACATGTACCTATCGACTACCTACCTACCTATCTATCTATCTATCTATCTATCTATCTATCTATCTATCTATCTATCTATCTATCTATCTATCTATCTATCTATCTATAAAAAGTCAATAAAACAAACAAATACACTATAATTCCAGGGTAAAGTTTTTTATTAAATCACTTCTAACCGGTTTCATATGAAACCGGTTAGAAGTGATTGAATAAACAACTTTACCTTGGAATTATAGTGTATTTTCGAGTTTGTTTTATTGATTTTTAATTTATATTTCATCGACGAAGACTTGTAAAAAAGTTATATTTATCTATCTATCTATCTATCTATCTATCTATCTATCTATCTATCTATCTATCTATCTATCTATCTATCTATCTATATATCTATCTATCTATCTATCTATCTATTCTATCTATCTATCTATCTATCAGTAAATCAATATAATGTAACAGAAAATAATCATATTGGGTGATTGTCAAGAAATTTATATCCCACAAGTCCCCCCGAATCATGTGATTTCCTTATTTGTCTGCCCAGAATAGATGTGAAAACTGACTGATATTCACTGTACTACACACAGGATTGGAAAGATCAAGGGCCTTGAAACCACAAAGCTACAGATTGAATACAAATAGAAGAATCTATTGATTCCACCACATAAGAACATGTACGTACATTAATCTAAGTTTTTAGGCAATAAAGAAATTGACAATTTGATCAACATTTCAGGTTTCGACTGTCTAGAATATGTGGTCGCACGAAGGATGAGAAAGATCAAGGGTAGTTCAATTAAAACGTTTGTTACAGCAAACAATTTTTAAAGTCACTAAGAATGATTTTTAAAGCATGATGATATTTTTAATGTCTTATCATCAAAAAGTAAAAGAATTCATCCATAAATGTGAGATTTAGTGAGGGGTAGTTTAGTTTTGGTAGAGAGGGCGCTGCACATCACAATTTTTTTGTGAGGTAATGAAAAACTGAGTGTCGAATTTGAGAAAACATGCAATTTTAATAGCAGAATAAACAAATCGACCCTGAAACGGCTGAAATATCAATTAATATATCTGATCTTATAATTATTTGGGGCCCAAATAATTAGATGATTTTTTCAAAAAAATTAAAAAATGCTTGCACTTTTTCAAAAAATTTCAAAAGCGCTTTTTAAATAGTTGTTGATGATCTCTCTATTTATTCATTATTTCAATAAAACATCACCATGTATGCATAATTTTGGATGAAAAATGGTTGAAACCAATGCCTTTTTAGAAAGCGCCCTCTTGTGTTTTAATGGCTCTTTTTGAATGATAACGGGCTTTTTACTTAAACCCCTTCTTAATCAAGAAAAATAGTCGCGGTGACATCCTGATGTTGTCAAGATGAGATCCTACACCGTTTCTATTAAGAAGCTCCAATCGGGTTAACATCAGGACGACATCGGGGTGAGATTCACCCTAGTTGGGTCAGGGTGATAGCGTGGTAACGTCCTGATGTCGTCCGGATGACATCCTTATAAACCTTCTATTAAGACGCGTGCGGAACGTTACCCGGGTAGAAGACGTCCTGGCCGTGAACAAAAAACACAGCGCGCCCCGATACTCCGTGTCGCCCCAGCTGTTTGCATGATGAGGGAGTTTCGGTTGTTATGGTAACCTACCCGAGTGAGGATTTTGCGGACCGTAGATTAAGAATCGGTCCAAAGGCTCACCGCATGTTTTACGACCTGACCCCCTACTGTTTCTCATCCACACGTCGCTCGTGTAACATCGAGGTGAGGTTTATTTTTCCCAATTAAGAAGGGGTTTTAGTCGTTTGTAATTTTGTATACCTTTCGATCATGGTGGAGTTATAACTATTAGTTCATAATGTTACTGTCCAGGTTTGGTTACTAAAGTTCAGCCTTACCAAAACTGTACTACCCCTTTAAGAATCAAGATCAAGCAAGATTCTGAAATTTCATCACATAAATTGATCATGTTTAATGGACTTTGCAGTTGACAGACAGTTCGTTCATCAGCAATTCCTAATTATTATCTCTTTATCTTGTTCATTTTCCTTCCTCATTAATCCTCATAGCTGGTCTGCCAACGTAACAAAATACACAAATACGCTGCGAAACCAACAGTTTCATGTTGATATAATCCTGAAAGTGAAAGATAAAACAACAAAATATACTCATTTCATTAACCCTTTCAGGACTGGGCCAGAAAATACTCGTGCTAGGGTTTATCGTGAATATCGTTGTACCAAAATAAAAAAATCTTGAACAGTTAACTTGTTAATTCTATTACAAGTGAGTTCACAACTAGCCACTTTAAATTGAGGTAATCAAACTGGAAGATTGCTTCTCAACATTTGTACAAATCATACATTTAAATTACTTAAAAGGGATCTAGTAAAGTGTTGGCATACATGTTGATGAAATGTCTATTGTTGTAATCTGATATGTCCACTGAGTAATGTGTGAAAAGTTTAGGTTTAATGGATATTATATGGCCAAGTAATGAGCGATAATGCAGTGATGTGCGATAACTCATTCAACTGACTTAGTACACGGTTATAACTTTCTAGTGGATACAAGTAAAGATATGAACACTTCAATCATAAAAAAACATTTTTAACGAAAGGGAAATTTGAAAAATGAAGGTATGAGAGAACCACTAGAATAATTGTAAGTTAGATCTGTGGATTTTGACAATAAATGTTACTAGATCCCTATAATACGTTATCAACTGTAATCAGAGAAAATCTTCAAACAATGGATGATTATCATATTATAATGAATTGTGTTTAGGATGCATATTATGTAATAGTCCTAGAAACGGGAAGCAAATACAGTATCAATTTCATTTCATCTAGGCAAATATGTAAAAGCATGATGTAACTAGTTTTAACCCATTCGGGACTGGTCCCGAAAATACTCAGGCTAGGGTCTATGGAGAATACATGTTATGGCAAAATCAATAAGTCCTGAACAGGTTAATGCTACATGTACAAAGAACGACTCATAGATGAGAAAAGACCTAGATTACAACCTCAACACTTTTAACAAGTACACACTAATGCTCCTAATTATTAGAAGCAGAACTGCAGAAGGGGTTAATTTGATCTTGTTAATTCAATTGGCAGATAATAGGAAAGCATTAATTACAATGTAGATCACCACTAGATGTAGTCATACTAACAAGATTGACTCATTTATTTTGACAGTGAATCTTTTGCACCTTTGGACGCTACAACAAGCTACATCCTCACTCCTTTCTTTGATAATCAAAAGCCATCCAGACATTCCCATATCAGTCCAAAGTTGACACCGGCCAGTACATTTTACTTTAGCACTAGCAATGAGTATTGAAAAGACATTCAGTACATCCAGTACAATTTTACTTTAGCACTAGCAATGAGTATTGAAAAGACATTCAGGGAATTACAGCCTTCATAAGAGCGTCTACTTGTAGCTTAGTGGTCAGAGCACCATTCAAGCAATTGGGTTCGATTCTCATGCAACCTCTTTGCTCTTCTTCAATTAATAAACAAAATATTTCTGGTTAGTTTCATATTTGAGTTACAAATAAATTGAGAGTCAAAATGTGCCATTGAAGCTGTCAGATCAAACTGATCTTTTGTTGAGGCAATGAACTGACAAGTAATAGTAATAAACAGGCAAAAAATAAAAACGTTTACATTTTACAATAACTTTAATTCACACATATTTAGGAAACTGACTAGAAATATTTTAGATGATTGAAAATGAGCAAAGAAAAATAGGCTTCGCTGGGAATTAAACCGGAGTCAGCTGCATCACTTTGTGTGATCCCGCGCAATTTCTTTTTAAAAGTTTATTTAATTATCCTTGGGTTAGGTTATATAGCTTCTGACTATTTGAGCAATGAAGAGGGTTTCATGGGAATGTCCCCCATTCAAGGGTCTTTGTGGCTCAATGGTTGAGCTCCGGTCTAGCAATCTGGAAGTCTCGGCTTCGATTCCCGGCGAGGCCTACTTTTCTAAAATGCTCATTTTCAATAATTTAAAATCAATTTAAGTAGAAAACACTTACTCGTAAGTTGTAATTTGGTGTTGAGATATTCATTGACAGTCTGCCCTACTTTCGTCTTTGCTTTCTCCTCAGGTTTCTGAAGGTTTCCACTCTTAGTTACCTGCATCGAATGAAAAACAAGACATAAATCAAAGTTTTACAAGTAATGTTGGGACACCAACGCCAACATAACAGGAATACAGGTACTAATTGTGAAGCTCTGCATAAAACTTAATTGGGGTTACACAATACACACATATACTATAGAAGCATGTATTTGCCATCATTTTGTTTACATTTTTAAATTTTTTTATATTACCATATTAGAATCTTGAAGAAAAAATGTTTTGCCTTTCAATAAGCAGGACTTGAAGTTAACACTTGCCCAGGACCACTGACAAGTTAGCTTCAGGCAACTAACATTGAATTTTATCTAAATTTCATTCAATGGCAATGGGCAAATATCAAAACAGAAATGTTCATCAATTATTTGGGAGTTATCCCATTCTTGCCTTGGACCACCAAAATGTGCAAACGTCTTGATTTTATTTGCCCTCAGATTGGGCTACAAGGGGGAAAAGTATTTCTAGCCTTGCAAAAAGTCAATGGGCCGTATGCATAAAAACAAGCAATTGCTTATAAGCAAATGCTTTAAGCACAAGCAAGAGCTTGTCAAGCAAAAGATCAAGTTCAAGCAATTGCTTAAATTCGTATGCACAAGCCTTTGCTTGTGCTCAAACCTTTTGCTTGCACTGCCAAGCAATCGCTTACGTGTTGGACAAAGGATCGTTACGGTTGTGCGAACATCGCACTGCAGGGCAACAACGCTTCGTGCCCGACCTGGCAGCAGTATTTTTTTATTACGCAAATAGGGGGGAAACAGCGCGGAGCATCAGGGGGGTTTCTGTGCAGATCGATGGACAAAAATTGCCGTAAAAAGTCTAAAATAACAGGAATTTGATCACAACATAACCTCTGGAATATGGAGCTTGAAATCATCCTGAAACGGTACGAAAAATTGATCCTTAAACGCGAATGCCCTGAGTAAGCAAGAGCTCAAGCTGGTCTGGATGTGCTTGAAAAAACGCAAGCAATTGCTTATCAAGACAAGTAAAAGGTTCGTTTTATGCATACGGTTTTAAGCAATTGCTTGTTTGGTAAGCATTTGCTTACGAGCAGTAAGCAATTGCTTGTGCTTGTAAGCAAATGCTTTTGCTTGCAAGCAATTGCTTGTTTTTATGCATACCGATTCAAGCAAAAGGCTAGCACAAGCAATTGCTTGTTTTTATGCATACGGCCCAATGAATGATGCAAAAGAATAGAGATTAGAAGTCTAATAATGACCATTTATATGATAACATACAAATGTAAAGAAATTAGGTACAGTAATTGAGCATTATTAGACACGGCCTACACAAAATACATGTTCTACAACAAACTTTACTGAAACAAGTTGTGAAATTATATACCGGTATAACAATGCAGGAATTAATTTTTAATTTTAGGGGGCTACTTTTTCAATCTGATGGATATCACAAAATATTTCACATAATACCCTATGGTAATTTTAGGGGCTACTCTTACTGATTTTAGGGGGCTATTTTGAAAATTAGGGGGCAAAATCGCCCTCAGCCCCCATATATTTCCTACCCTGGTATATAACATTATGTGTCTGAATGTGTAAAGTAATTGTAAGTTCACGTACCTGTCACAAATGTGTGTTGAAATGTCAAAGATTATTACCTGTGCACAGCTACCAGTTTTTATACATTTTCCTTTTTTCCTTGTATTTTAATGCTTTGTTTCCTGGTTCACTCAACACCTGTTTTGAACGCTATCTGAACTTCAACCGGATAGGAGAGGATTTTTTTTTTATCATGCTTTGGTTTCAACTTGACATTTTAAATGTATATTTTATTTGTGTTATGAGTTACCTTGTTTGCCCAGTTTTACTTTTGTGCTAGTGAATGTGTTATATTAATTTACTCCATACAATATATCTGGTCAGGTTCCCCTTTGTTTGAATTTACTAAAATATAATTCATTAAATACATTTTACATGGCATGTAAATGTACTTGTATGATACTAATCCTCATCAACAACTGAAATACCACTACTAAGTTTTAAACTTCCATTATGTTTTCTGCTTGCATACAAATTTAACGTATAATCGTGTAGTTTTGTGCTTTAATTCCTACAATAAAGTTTCTTGAACTGAGAATCATGATCCATCTGCCTACATGCGTTTGAAAGTGGTATACAAAGTGCATTAATTCCAACAGAATTGCAAAATCTATTTTAAAAGAGGCAGCGGGTGAGGAACTCAGAGCCCTTCAGATCCAATATTGCCAGACAGTAACAGATGTCTCAATCTTTTTTCTTGTCACTTCATGTATATATCTGTGTTTATTTTTGGTATATAACATGCATTCTCCCATAGACCCCAGCTAGAGTATTTTAGGGACCTGTCCTTAATGGGTTGACCCATTTAAGATTACCTACTTGATTCAGGTATATTATGAGGAATTCCCGTAAGACCCAAGCCAGAGTATTTTTAGGACTAGACTGCAAGGAGTTAACTTGTGACAGTGTCAAACTTTTATCATTTTGAAAGAGACATATATACATTTGTCAGGAATATAGTGTACATGTACTGGACCTCAAAATAAATTACACATGATGAACATTGTCGACAGTCAACAAACAGTAACAACAGAGTAACAAGTAGCGGGAATACAAAGGGTTTCAGGTAATTTAGCCCTAGGCTAAAAGTGTCACACAGATTCCTCAAGGGCCCAAATCACAAAAGTGTCCCCATTATCAGAATTTAACCCATTGCCTACGGGAACCGGGTGGGCTATGTACAGTACAAATGTACAAAGTCCATGGGAATTTTAGATTCTTGAAGGGAACAGGTCCATTAAGAAAATACAAATAAGAGTGATTGCTCAAAACAGGAAACCTTCACAAAGTCAAAAGCATTCAAAAATAATATTTTACTTTTGGGGGAGGAAATATGTTGTATACGTACATGCATGTATTCCATAATTAATGGTAGGAAACTATTACCCTAGTATTACATAAGCAGATTAGATTTCTAAGTGGTAACAATTTCCTGAAAGTGCTGAAACTAAACTCAATAATTCATATTGCTGAGGCTATACATGTTCCCCTTGTGGATATGTTTGTTACAGTTTCCATGGTAGCCTTAAGTTTAAAGGGCACAGGCAGGATATTAATAATTAATTAATTTCATAAGCCCATTTGGGGTAAGTTTAAAGGCTAACAAATTTTTCTTTCTTTTCAAAATCAAACCGAGTTCCCCAAAGTTTATTTAAATTTTAGCCATATTATTTAGATTACCAATGTGTGATGCCACAGAGATTCATTACCTAGGGTACATGTAATAAGGTTCTAGAAACTATGTATGTAAGGAAAGCCAACAACTGAAGGACTTGACACGAAAATGCTCGGACGGACGGACGGACGGATGGACGGACGAACGGACGGACGAACGAACGAACAAATAAATAAATAAATAAATAAACAAATAAATAAATAGACAGTTAGAAGATAAATACACTAACAAAGTGTTGAATACCATAGGTAAAAATGTTTTTCTCCCCAAGGAGCCTACAATCCTAGACATGATTCTAAAATGTTCATATTTCCTCACTAAAAAATAAAGTTATGAAATTACCTTTAAATACCAGTTTGAAACTTCTTCAAAATTCTATATTTGTTCAGCACATGAAACCAACAAAACCTTTTCCCATTCTGCTTTTAAAAATCTGAATATAAAATAGTCTGTAGTCTAGTGACGAACATTACTATTTAAACTTGAATCACTAGATCCGTCATCTATGATATAGTTAATGCCCTTCAACTGTTGCTGGGGCTATTTTTGAAACAGACGACTAAGCGCTGTAATTTAATCCAGTGTCCCTAAAATTGTTCGCAGCTCGTACACCCAAAATAGGGTTTGCGCAGACCGCTGCATCCCTGTGGTCAGGAAACGTGGGTTATAACGAGGGGAGTGATTCACAAATGTGCCCTCCTCCTCCCCCCATCCCCCTTCTCTGCCCCTCCGAATGAGTGACATTTCAATCCCCCATTATTAGAAATGTTCCGCCTGATTATTCAGGAATATTTATGGGTTAAATTTAGAACTAATGCATCCTTCAAGATAACACATGAATTGGAGCAAGGATGCCGGATGGGATTCAGAAACCTCCCCTCCTCCTCCCCCACCCTGGCTCCCTCATACTCCTTCTCTACCCCTCGGAATGAGTGGCATTTTATCTTCCTAGTATGGATGTTCTGCCTGATCATTCAGGAATATTAATGGCTTAAATGTAGAACTAATGCATCCTAAAGGATCACCCATGAATTGGAACAAGGGTGGGATTCAGAAACCTCCCCCCCACCTCCCCATCTCTCCCCTTCCAGATGAGTGGCATTTTAGCTTCCTAGTACAAAAATGCTCTGCCTGAACATTTATGGATATGTATTAAACCAATAACTAATGCATGGATCCCACAGGATCACAGATAGGACAGAGAGGTGGCCACCTCTGGATAGGCAGTGTCACCCATGAATTGAAATACAAGGGTGGGATTCAGAACCCCCCCCCCCCCTCCATCCCCCTTCTCTACCCCTCCCAATGAGTGGCAGTTTAGCTTCCTAGTATTATAATGTCCCGCCTGAACAGTTAGGATCATTTATGGGTTAAAAAATAATGGATTCCACAGGATCAAAAGATAGGCATTGTGTCACCCATGAATTGAAACAAGGGTGGGATTCACAAACCTCCCTATCTATCCCTTCCCTACCCCTCCAAATGAGTGGCATTTTAACTTCCTAGTAGCCTGTTGATGTATATTTATGATTTATAATGCTAAAACTGAAGGGTCCATGCAACCAGTGACAAGCAACATACATGTATCACTCATGAATTTAAGTCACAAAGAGGGGATGATACATTGTACATTAACCTCCCAGGCACCACTCCTCCCACCCCACCCCACCCCTCCCATCCTCCCACCCACCCCTCCCATCCTCCCACCCACCCCTCCCATCCTCCTCATCCCCAACTCCATACCCCTCCCCCAATGAGTGTTATTCTTTAGGGGCCTAGTAGTAGAATGTTCAGCCCATTCAGGTACATTTATGGTTGACTGATCTGCTGAAAGTTCTAGGGACCAGAAAAACAAGGGGTTCATAAAAGTACATCAATGTTTACAAAGTGTATCATAGGACATATCACTCATATCTACGTAGGTATGACATTTCCATACCCATAATCTGACATTTCAATATCCTTTTTAAAATCAAATTTCTTTTAAAAACCTTTACAAATGTGGGTATTATGTCTCCACTTTTTGCAATTCCTGCCCTTCTTTCTATATATACACTTCTGCATGTTCCCTTCCCTTTCTATTTATATTATATGGGTCATCAAAATTAACCTGTTCAGCTAGGGCCCTGTTGCAGAAAGAGATACATGTACAATCAATTGTAAGTTACAATTAATTGTAAGTCAGATCATGTGTTCTAAATGCGCATGCATGTATTTTATTGATTCCAATGCACAAATTTTCTGACTTGCAACTAATTGGAACTTGCAATATAGATTGTAAGACTTTCTATACAATGGGACCCAGAACATGCATTCTCCCTAGACCCTATAGCCAGAGCAATTTCGGTCCTAAATGGGTTCAGTTATGCTATTTCTAGATGGGAAACCTAAATGTACTAACCCGAGTAGACTAGTACTAACCCTAAATGTTTGTAATGCCAATGACATCTGATCAATGCAATCTCTCTGGGAGTTCAGTTGGCATTTCCTACATATATATGTAACTGTAGCTCGGCTGACCTCTTATTTGGGTCAATCCTGTCTTTCCCATTTTGTTTTCCAGTCCAAAGCTCTGACAGGATACAAATAGTGTGCTAGCTAGTTTTCAAGACCGTTTGATTTTGACATAACATGCATTTGATTCTGATTCTCCATAGATCCCTGCCCGAGAATGATCAGGACCAGTCCTGAATGGCTTAACCTATTCCAAGGCTCGACACTCTCACTGGCACGCTGGCCCGGGGCCAGTGAAATTGCTCTTGGGGCCAGCGAAATGTATAAAAGTCATATTTTGGTGGCCCGATCGGGCAAGCAGATTTTCTACCCGACATTGACAAAATTTAAAAATCCTGTTTTCTTTGATGTCGTGCTTCATCTGTAATCATAGGTTTGATCAGGAAAGAGTGATATTTTGAATAGTAAAAAGCTTACTCGTGAAATACAATTTTGGGGCCAGTAAATTTTCTTTCGGGCCACCAGAATAGGGGAAGAAACTATTTCACTGACCAGACCGGGCCACTGACTAAAAAGGTGAGTGTGGAGCCCTGCCTATTCCCTTCAAGATTCTGAAATCTCCATAGACTTTGTACACAACCTACCAGGTTCCCGTAGTCAATGGGTTAATACCTGTTTCATTGACTTTGCAGAACTTATTAAATTCCCTAACTACATTGTATGTATACTAAGAAAATATTTTGGTAACCCTCATGCTTGTTTTGCTCATGGCAAAATGTTTCTTCTCAAAACATAATGTGAAGTGTGTTTAATTCCTATGATTTCAATATGTTGTACTTTATGTAAATTGTAAAGTTATGTACATCCAAGCACCTTGAAAACAGAACCCAACTTTGTAAACATAATGGGAAAAATAGTGGGAAAATAAACAGAATGCCATTATAATGGGAACGTTTATTTTGTAGTGGTTTTTACTATAAATGAGAAAAATACTGAAGCTTTGTGGTGGTTTTTACTATAAATATTATTAGAATCTATGGTTTACTGGTTGATGTAAATATTGATATTAACAGTCATGCATGATTAACATGAAACAGTGCTACCACAATTCATATTCAATGAGTCGTTGTATTTTGTGGTATTTCAGCCATGTATAAAATTGTCATCATGTTAATACCAATAGTACACTACCCATGCTTGTTTTTAAAATGATAAACTTTTTGATTGTTTTCTTTAGCTACCTTACAAAATAAACTTGTTCTGAAAGTTATTATTTATACTACATAATAGTTAGGTTTATAAATAGGGAAAAATACTTGAGCTTTGTGTGGTGTTTTTTTTACTATGAATATTATTACAATCCATGGTTTACTGGTTGTTGTATTACTCCTTAGCATGTAAATATTGATATTAACAGTCATGCATGATTAACATGAAACAGAGCTACCACAATTTTCAATGAGTCTTTGTATTTAAGTTTTGTGGTATTTCAGCCATGTGCCTTCATCATATTTGTGTACCTGTCCGTGCTTGTTTTTTAAATTATAAAGTGTTTGATTTTTTTCTT
Organism: Echinarachnius parma; assembly: GCA_037951105.1. Classification (NCBI taxonomy): domain Eukaryota; kingdom Metazoa; phylum Echinodermata; class Echinoidea; order Clypeasteroida; family Echinarachniidae; genus Echinarachnius; species Echinarachnius parma. The sequence continues at coordinate 26,051 of JBAMJV010007358.1, read as the reverse complement.
TCTACCTTACAAAATAAACTTGTAAAAAACAGTTATTACTTCTGAATTGCCTCTACATCACAACAAAAATTCCCTTTAACCTTTTGAGACAACACTATTTAAAGTCAACCGGGTACTACACAATCCAATTCCTATCCGACGAACTGCGCATCTGAACTAAAACAAGACATGTGTATTTAAAGCATGTAGTATAGTTCACATCCTTATTCGCTCATCAGATTGTATCGTGTAGGCTGTGCTTTAGGAAGAATGCATACAATTTAAATAAAATTTCCCACCAGCCCCCGACCCCCCCCCCCCCCAAAAAAAAAAAAAAATAAAATAAATAAATACAAATAATAAAATAAATAAATAAATAAATAATGTACTATAAATCTGAAACAAAAGTTTGTTTGATTTTAATTTCCTTTCTTGTATGGAGGGCATAATATAAAAATTTAAATTGTGAGTGAGTAATAAACAAAATGAAACTAAATACTATCCATTCCAAAGTTGTCCCTTTTTTATGATGTATACCCAACATAAAATGTCTTCATAATAAATGTGTTTGAACTGTCATAAAAGTTTGTTTCATATTCGTAGACATGTTTGTGTAGGGCAAAGATATGTAAACCCCAATTCCAAAGAAGTATAAAACATCAAACAAAATGATTATGGTCTAAACTCCAAGGTATCCCAAATTAATTTCAAACATTCACAAAACGTAGCAAATGTTGGTCCTGTAACTGTTGACAATAGAGTCATTTTAGGAAACTATAATTTTGACACTTCAAAGTACATGTATGCCATAAACCTATAAGCCTAAAGTTGTGTACAATTTACCCTATTAACCCCCCCCCCCTCCCAACAGATACATGTAAATATCACACTACTAGAACATGCACTCTTTCCCCTCCCTTGTGAGCATTCCCTTACCTTTGCATGTTTCCTAAGGGTCACACAAACACACACTTGTCCTTGGATGGCTGCGTGTAATTAATGTGTACAAGATGAACAAACAAGGGTACAAACCCTTCACATGATAAATCTCACACTAACATGCACTCTTTCCTCTCCCTTGGGAGCATTCCCTTAACTTTGCATGCCCCCTTAGAGTCACCTCCGCACTCTGGCTGGTTGTGTAATTATATGTACCTCATTAACCCTTCTTACATGATAAATTTCACACTAACATGCACACTTCTACTCCCTTAGGAGCATTCCTTTACCTTTGCATGCCCCCCGAGGGTCAGCTCCCCACTCTTTACCTCGGCTGGTAGTGAACGATGATCAATGGACCCAAGTACTAACCCTTCTCACATGATAAATCTCACACTAACATGCACCCTTTCCACTCCCTGGGGAGCATTCCATTACCTTTGCATATCCTCTACGGGCCAACTACTCAACACTTTTGACCTTGACTGGTTATGTTCAATGTACCTTATTACCCCCAATTCTCACATATCATGCTAACATGCACTCTTTCCACTCCCTTGGGAGCATTCCTTTACCTTTGCATGTCCCCTGAGGGTCAGCTCCACGCTCTTGACTTTGGCTGGTTCCGAGAGGGTGATGACCACCTCTCCGGAGACGTGCTCCTTGGCCGTGAAGACGCTCTTCCCATTGGTGAACAGAATGTCAAATCCTTGTATCACTCCCATGGTGTCCCATTTAATTTACTCTGCACACGAGGGGCAAATGTCTTTTCACCAAAAAAATTGCTCTAAATATTCTGTAAGGATCCTGAACAGTTGGTTCTTCCTCGATGAGAAGAATATCTTTTTACATAAAACAATTGCATCCGCTGGAAGTCTGCTATGTACATATGTAAAGATCAAAAGTCATGCCAATGCCATTCTTGGCATTCAACAATTCTTGCACAACCTATAAAATATATACGCTATATTTATAACTAAATAATATTTCTGCTAGATTCACTTGGGATCAAAAGATTGATGCCCTTCTTGGTTCCCCTAATCAGTGCAGCAGGTCTTCTCAGCATGAACGATTCCAAAATCAATTTTGCGAGGCCTCGGGGTAACTCCTAAAATAATGCTTTGTCCACAGTTTGGGATATTAACCTGTTGCTTATGGGAACCGGGTGGGTTGTGTACAAAGTCTATGGGGATTTCTTAATCTCGTAGTGAACGGGTTAACATTGTATGATTAAGTCTTCTATTCAGCAAAAACTCTTGAAACATATATCTAAAAACCCTTGCGTAATGTTCAGCGCACAATTTGATTCCAAATTCTTCTCAGAAATTCCTGATTCACGAGAGCTAAGCCTAAAGGACTTCTCTCATTTCAAATGTTTGACAGATACTGAGTCCATCCATATCGCATCTAGAAATACTGTATGAATATGTGTGTAAACAAATGCTCATAACCGTGGCAACCGATGAAAGACGATCGGCTAATATTTGTAAGTTGTCATTCCGAGTGTCCGATTTCTAGAAAGATACGATACCCACTTCCCACAAATCCCATGGATCTTCATTCACCAACGCACTGCGGCCGCAATATCCACGGAGGAGTGTAGGGTGTCATCAGGGGTGAATAGAGTCCCCCTTTCCTGGGTATTATTATCACTTCTATTAGCCGATAATCCCCGCTGATGAATCCGAAAATATATGGGACGCTTCCTGCGACAATCCTGCGTATCAACACTTCTTGTCTATGACTGATAATGGGGATATGAGAGGACGAGTAGATTTAGTCTCTTATCATGCGGATTCTACTAGGATCCTATGACCATGTCCTTTTTTTTTGGATTAACTATTGAGATATTTACAAATTCCATTTTTTATCTTCATCGGTTTTTAAAAATTATTTCTTTCTCTGTCACTTGATGCCAGTGAAGAAGATATTTGCAGCGAGAATCAGTTCTGAAGATTATACCCCGCTGTGAAACGTCTGTCGCTGTAATTGCAGCTTGCCAGGCAAAACTGACTCCAAGAAGACCTCATTAACTCTATATTCTTTGATTACCAAGTCTCTGCACACTATGTTCTCATACATGTAGGCTAGATGTTTAATAGTTGTTACCGAGGCTTTGTAATCATGGCTCCTGTCCGCCTGTAAGCATATATAGGAGAAATGAGAAGACAAGAGAATACAATTCAATATTTTGATATTATATGTATACATGTATGATACGATGTTTGATATTAGCAGAATAAAACATGAACAAACTATTAAGAGTCCAGATTTAGTTTACTACAAAAAAGTTCCTAACAGCAAAAGTTGTATATTGTCCGATGACAATTCAGCTTTATGATGGAAAAAGAAGAAGACATGTATGTACGCAAACAAATGAACTGTAATGATATGATATGTTCAGTAAAGAACAGTTTTAACAAAATGTATCAAACTGTTTAGCCAGGAATATGCACTTGTTAATGTTTCACTGGCCTCCCATAAATGACAACAAAAGACTGACAGCTTTCATAACAAGCCACACGGTTACACCCATTGTCAAACAAAGTACACAATTTACATTGAACTTACACACGCATAGACACACAGGCAAGGTCACCAAACGATCAATAGGAACAGAACAAAAGGGAGTGAATGACGTCACACACAATTTATTTGTCAGATATCGAGTTTATACCTTGTGATAATGAATCACAAAATCTTAAAAATGGACAGCAGATGAATCATTTATAATAAGGGTATAGAGTACAGAAGCCATGATGTCATAAAAACACTTTTTTAGAATTTTGGAATTTGCACTTCATTTTCAGAAAGAGCATAACAAATAATGTCCAAATACTGAAAATAAAAGGTATAGGTTACGTATTGGCTGAGATATGCCCATCCAAATGAATTTTACTTCAATGGGCAATCAGTGTTATAGTGCACTGGTTCATAAATTTATGAACCAGTGCACTATAACACTGATTGCCTATTGACAACAAAAATCATTCAGATGGGCATATCTCAGCCAATACGAAACCTATTCCTATGATTTTCGGTATTTGGACATTATTTATTTTGTTCTGAAAATGAAGTCCAAATTTTAAAATTCTAAAAAAAATGTTTATGACATCATTTATGACATCACACTTCACCACTCTATACTATACAATGTAGAGCAGTGAATGCATCGACTTGAGTTGAAATTGTACATTTAAATTCAAGTTTGTAATCAATGTGTCTGTCGGGTATTCTAACAGAAAATGTCAAAAAGGATCCAGGTGTACTAAATCTTGGATTAAAAACAGGTATTTCCCTAAATTTTGTAATTTCTCAATACAAATAATGAAGAGGTGAGCTGATTCATTCAAGCATGTGAGCTTGCATGATGTATCGCAACTATTTTACATACTGTGTCTGCATGATTGCAGGGAGAAAATGTAAACAAAACATTTTGGGGGGCTAATTTTCGAGCATGCCTGCATGAAAATATCACTTTGAAATTTAGTTTGCTTCAAACTCTATGCAACTTTACAGGGGCTCTTTTAAAATTTTGGGGGGCTCTTTAAAAAAAAGGGGGGGGGGGCTCTTTTAGGCATTTCAGGGGCTAACTCGCCCTGAGCCCCCATGTATTTTTGTTACTGTATGAATGTATGTGTACAAACTATTCACTGGATGAATCGATCAAGACATTAACCCATGGAAAACTATTTTATTTTGATATAACACACATAATCTATGTACACCCTAGCCAAGAATGTTTGGGACCAATCCTGAATAGGTTAAAAACAAATTGCCTGAATGGCAGTTTATAAATAAAATTACACAATTGTAATGGACAAACAATTTGGGAACTCTCTTTGACCACCTGAGTGTCTGAAATTGTATGGGTGAACAAGCACTATCGAAATATCAAACAAATATCATAGAAATAGCTAGGACTCACATTTGTGAGGAAACAAAGAAAGGGCACATAACCTTCAGGTTAATAATAGCCAGTGACGATGGTCTAACAAATAACACAAGTATAACTAAACTATTCTGTCAAACTATTCCGTCAAGGTATAACAATGACGATGGAAGTTCAGTATTTAAAGCAAACGTGCAGTTAACAGACCAACACAGGGAGTAATTTACCTCCTCAAATTTGATTAGCACTTTTAACCGATGGATAAATATTTCTAATGAAATTCTGTAACACTTGACTTCTATGGTAGAAAACTGCTATACAAAAGATATTTTTTGTATAGCAGTCATATTAAAAATGCCAAATTGCGATGCGATACCAGGAAAATTATTCCCTGCAACACAAACAAGAGCGCCACAAACAGTCAAAGAGTAAACAATAACAATAAAATGGTAACTGTCCTGAAACATTGGTCCAACACTCGATCACACCAGTGACAGTTACAGTCAGTTTTCTCACTTTGATGATGATGATGATGAATTATCATTGCTGATTGATCATCATACCGATACAGTTTGTTCAAATTCAAGCTACAGGTACAGGGGGGTGTTTCACAAAGATCCTAAGTTGAACTTAGCTCTAAGTTCGACTTAACTATTATGGAAAGCCATTTGTAGCCTTGGAATACAATATTACTCAAAAGCAAAAAAGCAAGAATTTTAGAATTTTCATAAATGTTGTATCAAGAACATGAAATCTCCTTGAGTAATAGAAAATATTAATGGGTTGAATCAACATTTCATGCCTTTGAAAAAGGACTTTTACAACAATTTCTCAAAGAAACTTATGGCTTTCCATACTTTTTAAGTCCAACTTAGAAGTTCAACTAAGGATCTTTGTGAAACACCCCCCAGGTACATGTATGTCCCCCTTTCTCTGGTTTGACAGTTCACACGACCATAAACAGTTCTCCCAACCGCTCATTTCCTGTCCTGTCAGAGAAAAGCTCATTACTGGTGAGCAAATCCAACAACTACATACTGTACTACATGTGCTACAGTTTTTGTCAAGCAACAACAAAATCAACAGAAACAATCAGGTTTATCATCTCGGTCTCATGACATTTTTCTTACGCTAGCGATAGTGAAGGCCAATCTAACACAGTTGACAATGATAAAACAGCTGTGAAGTCACCCTTTTTACCCATTAAAGATGACAACATTTGGGTTTAACATGCATTCTCCATAGACCACGTACAGACGGAGTACTTTCGGGACCAGGTCCTGAATGGGTTTGTTGCTCTATAAATTCGGTGGTGCCAATACAACTGCTCCGGTGACAACTACTCCTGGGAAATTTACTCTGAGAGTCTATTTCCACTTATCATCTTTATAGCGAAAGTTAGGATTAGGACTAGGGTTAGGGTTAGAAGGTCTTTGAAATAGACAAAATAGAGAGGAAACGTGGCCAGAGAAAATGTCATGTAACCATTTGGTCCACTAGTTCAAACGACCATGCACACTTCCTCAAACAAAGTCAAAGTGCTTCCTGTCAGAGTACCACTTGTACTACAAATTGCAAAGTGTACTATTACAAAGGCCTCATCAAAAGCTTTTATTTGATTCTTAGTTCTAACTAATTGGTCCATAATTGGCGAAGATATGATTGGTTCAATTTTACACACAACTTAAAATGCCCATTTCTTCAAAACATGAATTACCGAAAAGTGTGGGGTTCTGCTATAGCTGGTCACAAATATTACAGGCTCGTTTGGTTCACAAAAAACATGTGCACAACATTTCCTCCAGAAGATATTGCTTCCTCCAGGAGGAAGACCGCAATGTACCTGTGTACACATATTCATTTGTGAGTTAAGTGAATTTTATCATGTATATAATTAGAAATCCATAACATCCTCTTTTTAAATGAGGTCATATTCATTTATCATTATCATGATATCAAAGCAAACATAACCACTGGTCAGCAAAATAGCCTTTAGTTAATTAAAAGGTTAGGTTACTTGGGTAGAAGAGCTCAGAGCTTATTGACAGTATTTTACTGTTTAAAAAACAGTTAAGACTAGCAACCTTTCTAAAAGTCTGAAAACTTGGAAAACCTTCCAAACAAGTACAAAATTATGAAATTGATCTTAAGAAGAAAAAAAAACAATGTTAAATTGAGTAGACTTGGTTTACTAAGCGATGATGAAAAATATGTATTAAAAAAGGAAATAAGCAACAATTTCTGTGATGTAGGACTTTGGGCTTTCCTTTAATTAACTGAATACTTGTTGAGTCTAAATTCTTAACCCGACACATAATTGCTGAAATTGTGGTCTTTCAGTAGATTTTTGTGTCTAGGTAGTGTTATAATATTACATACATGTACCAAGGAGGTACCTCCTTGCACATGTACTGCACGTATACAAACGGTAAGTTACACAGGTGTAGATATGAATGTTTGTTCACATGACTATGCTACGTGAAATGCTTTCAAAGCCAAATTTTGCCAATCTTTTGTGGGGCTTTCCCGAACATTGTTAAGAGGCATTGAAACAGGGTCAAGGGGGAGTCTACAAGACAGAGAGATAACAGACAGGGAAAAGAACCTAAACCAAAGTTAGGGAAGGAAGTTTCTCCAAAATAAGCGCCCGGGACCCCTACTACACTGGAACTTCTGTATTGATCACAAAAGTCTTTTTTTAGAACTGCACAGTTGGTAGAAATGTTATGTACAGTCAAACAAGTTGTGTAGTAAATTATGAAACATGCATAGCGGCATACATGTAGATCTATGGAATTATCATATATTATGCACTGTATAAAATGTTTGACTTTATGTTCCTTTATATGTTCTAGACCTTGTATATTATACAAATCCATAATTCCAATGAAAGCATAGCAAGAACTTGCCTTCAAGATATAATTATGGCCCAACATTAGCATAGGGCCCCCAGAGATGAAAAGATATGAGCTTCAAGTCACCAAAAAATGTCATTAATCTAAAATTTACTTGCTCTAATAGGCAACCATAGCTAACATATTTGTTCTTTGATTGGGGCCACCAGATAGATGTTTCAGGCCACTAACTTACTTTGATTGGGGCCACCAGATAGATGTTTCAGGCCACTAACTTACTTGCCCAGGTGGGCCAGCCCACATGTGCACAAATTAATTACGAGCAATTCTGCCAATTCTTTATAAATACTAAATGATATGGATATATTTTTTTTTTATCATGGATCACTTTGAAGTTCTCAGTGATAACCATTTCTATGTACAGTGCACTAGTCAATTCCAAATAATGTTACTTGCCCAACTGGGTCACATGCAAAAAAGGTAATTTCTAGGATTGCATAATATGCATAAACCTGGCCCCACTTGTAACAATGTGACTACATAAGGAATAGTATGGAATTTATGGATCACTTTTAGAGTTCCAAACTTCTCAGTGATAACCATTTCTGGTGTACAATGTACACATATTAGTCATACATACATGTATGTAATTGACTGTCTGCTAGCCAGCCCGTGGGAACTCCCAGGCATAGTCCACATGTATGTACTGTAGTGAATCATCATTAATGCTTCAAAACAAAAGGAACCCCTGTCACTGACTGCATGTTTTGGTACAATAATTACTCATCTCAAATATACATTTTATTTACAACAAATTCCTAGTGATCTGTACAAAACATTCATCTTCAAATTCAAGAGTAAATTGAAATTGCACTTGTTAAAGATGAATTCCAGTTTTGGGAAAGAAGCCGAATACATCTATATTGATCATTATTGTTGGATAAGTATTGAAATAGGGCTTGTGTGGTAAAATCGGAACCTAAGCATCGTTAAATACAGAAATATCGGAAGAAATCCAATATCCGCCTGTGAAATTTATAAATCCACCGCCAGTTCGGACCTGTCCATGCCGCTAGCGCTGGGGGAGATATCGACAAGCTGGGGACAAGCCCGTATAGCGAACACCTCGTGTACTCGCACGTAGTCATTGTACGTAGCGTATAGGCGATTCCGAGTTGGCGATCTCTATCTGCAGACGATCAGGTTATAATTTTGCAAATATATCAATTACATGTAGTAGGCGGTTTCTTGGCCAAATTTGGATAATCCTATATTAGTACAACTATATTCTTTCACATTATTGGTAATAAGAGCTTCCATTTCATTTTTTTGAGAGGGGGGCGTTTCCAAAAATGGCCTTTACTTTTAAAAACTGCTTAATATTGATGTTATAAATGTTAGTTGTATACGTATTGGTATTTTTTTCTTCTTCAAAACTTAATTTTTTCCTTACTTTTCTTTGTTTTGTTATGCATCTTGGAATACCTACATATGTAGATAGATAGATGGCACTTTATAAAAGCTTGATATTATCATTATTACAATGTTACCCAATTACTGCACACATTTGCCCGTTAGAGTCCCCACAGAAGGAACCCAAAGGTTGTCACTTCTAGGACTGTTTTGGTACAATATTACTCATAACCATTAATACTTTGTACATTTTGCTGACTGGTGACAATTGTTAGTAATCGACAAACCAACTAACCAAATCATACAAGTACCAACCCATTGTGACTGATTTGGTACAACAATTACTCACGAATCTTAATATACATTGTATATCTGCTGACTAGTAAGAAATTCTACTAGTGATCTACAAATCGATAATCTACAACTAACACAATTATTCCAATGATAATGATTGTCAAATGGTACATTTATTACTCATGAAAGTCAATATGCATCAATTGTAATATATTTCTAGTGATCTACAAATCCATGCAACTCACCCAATTATTGAACAAAAACTGTCAGCTTATATCACTGAAATGTGCAGTAATGTATGTTGTCCGCAAATAGTTGTCATTTCAGAACATTGATATGAGTGGCATTCAAAATGCCCACCCACCAACACAACTCAAGCTAAAATTTTGTGAAGTCACTAGTGGTTAAAAGATATAATTTGCAGATTATGTCCAAAGATTATAACACACACATTTTAAAGTGCATCTTTTACATGACCCATGCAGTAGTTCACTAATCCTTGTTAATTATGAGAAAAGTTGTCTTTTGACACACCGTATACAATTCTGTAAAGCAACATAATAACTTAGAATCGAGCACCCTTAATAATCACCCACAATAGGCTGGGTGTACTAGTTGTGGGGGGATGGGGGGGGGGGGGGGGGGGCTCTTCCAAGTTATTAAAGCTAAATGACAGTAATGGGAAATGCATGCCCCACAACAAAATGAAATGTAAAAATATATATATGATCATACAAATTAGGCCAGGAACCCGATACTAATTGATATATTTGCAAAATTAGAAAACTATCAATGCTCTGATCGATATTGCCGACGGTTGGGGGGAGCACGGGGGCATGTACCAGGGCTTGCGCTTAGCGGTGGCCTGGGTGCCAATGGCCACCTGAAATTTCATTTGGCCACTAGAAATAAGCTATTGGCCACCAACTAATTAGGTTCTACAACACACAAGTCTATAGTAAGAATATATTTGATGTGTAATTTTGGCCACCTGAAAAAAAAGTTAAGGGAAAGCCCTGCATGTACCCAAAAATAGTTTGTTAAAACAATAAGAACAATAGGGTAAAACATATAGAGTAATACATAATGTGTGCCCCTAATTGGTTGCGAGCACCGGAGCACCCCAAATCAGAATTGACCATGGTTTGACCATGCTAACACCACTGCAACAACTCAAACATACACCACTCATTCAAATAGCAAATGGCCAAAAGAACTACTGTAATCAACACATAATATGACAGGTGATAATATACAGAGTTAATATGTAATGTAGCATTATACTGATAATATGAAAACAAAAACATAGAAAAAGCTCTTAAAGGGACTTAGTAACATTGTCCAAATCCTCAAAATAAAATTTTCATTCTAGCGGTTCCCTCATACCTTGTTGTATTCGTAATAACAATAAAATCATGGGACAGGTTTCGGTTTTTCAAATTTCCCTTTCGTTACAAAGATATGTACGATCGAAGTATTCAGATAAGAAAAACTCCGGGCGAGTTTTTCTTCTGTGTACAAAGTGAGTGCAGTGAGTTATTGAATATCACTTTGCATTTTCGCTCATTACTTGGCTATGCAATATCCATTTGACTTGAAATTTTCACACAATACCCTGTGAACATATGAGATAACAACAATATACATTGCATTAACCATTCATCACTTTTTGCACATGTCAACAAAGTTACTAGATCCCTTTAATAAACAAAAATATAGTGAATACACCCAACACTAAATGCACATTATTATAACTTTAAAATCTTCACAGAATTATAGCACTAGGTAAGTGTTTAAAGTGCTTGCACTGACGTCAATGATGCAGCAGCTTAGCATGGTCATACTGATCGAGTCATAATCAGCCGATTATAATCAATACAGACAGTCTGCACTAAAATAAATTTTGAGTTATATTTAGAAATTGTTAACAATGTTAACCACATATTAAGTGAAATTCAAACTTACATAATAAGCATTGAAAAACATAAAAATGTATTAACTATAGAGTAAACACTAGTTTTTTTATAGTGTTCTGAATGCACTTCCCTTCCACCTGTCCACTAGTTTCTATACCGCATAACAATGCTAGCGGTACCTCGCGAATCTCCCTGCGGGTGTTACAGGGGGACGGTCCGACTAATTTCCGCACCGGTCTACCAGTACCAGTGCACTCTCTTCAGCTCCCAAACAAAACATATCAGCATAGTCAATAGTGAAACAGACAAGAACAAAACTTGCGATTGATACGTAATATTAATATAATTTGGTGCCGCTTGAGAAGAGGATATATAAAACCTATGAAAACTAATCAAATCACATTTTCTTCTACGAAATACAAAGAAATACTCACCGATTTGAGGCCGGGAAGTGAATACTCGACTGGTCTCGTATTGCCTCTGCTAGCTGCTGCAAACTTGGTCGATCGCAGATTCGTGTAGGATGCATCGATTGAGGGGGTAATACAAGATTGGAATCGGGTCACGTTGAGCACCTGTTGTACCGAACGTATAATTACAGTGTTTCTCGGCCAATAAACATGCAGTATACAGTAAACTTCGGACCAATTAGAAACTTTGTAGGAAGAGTCAGTATAAAAATTATGGGCATGTCGTATTTATACCCAGCCACATTGTAGCTGTCAGGGGGACTGACGGCATTATTTTGTTTGATTGGTTTTATTCATGTGTTTTCAAAAGAATACATGATCTATACGAAATTAACAATTTACTTCCTTGTATACAATTATTGAGTACATCAGTATAGGCATGGTAGGGTGTTTCACATTAAAGGTATAGTGAAATCCCGGCTTTGATTCAGGTTTATAGCTTTGAATATGTGCCTATATTAAAGGGCATCAAGCGTGCATAGGCGCCGGAAGTGGGGGGGCAGGGGGGGCGGCCGCCCCCCCAATCCAAAAAGTGGGGGGGCAAAACGCGTTTTTGCCCCCCAAAAAGCCCCCCCCCCCTCTCAAAAAAAGGAAGAAAAAAGAAAGAAAGAAAGAAAAAGGAAAAGAACAAATTAAATGTATAAGCCAATACTTGTTAATTCTAACGTTTAAAAACTGAGTTATTCATCCATTTAAAATTTTCGCCGCGCGCTTCGCGCGCCAACACTTTTATCTCAGTTTGTTGTGTAACTTGCATTTGGTACGTCTGGGGTGGGTTTTTCTGTACCGGTCCACGTACTTCCTGTGTAGCCTACTATTGCTCTGTTGTTTGTGCGACGTGCACCAAATCGCACCATTACAAGTAAATAAATGCAAAATCTTCCCCGTGGGAGGGGGATACCCCCTCCCAAACCCTCCTCCTCTGGCTCTGCCCCAGCCCTCGGTCGCTTCGCTCCCTCGGGACTCATTTTTAGTTGAAAGCTATGATGTTGGATCATACACATGTGGCATATGGTTTATGTTTGTATACACCATATTGCACCATTTCAAGTATATACAGGCCAAATCTTCCCCGTGGGAGGGGGATACCCCCTCCCAACCCCCTGGCTCTGCCCCAGCCCTCGGTCACTTTGCTCCCTCGGGACTCATTCTTGGTTGTAAGCTATGTTGTTGGATAATACATAATCTGGCATAATGGTTTATGTTTTACGCACCAGATTGCACCATTTCAAATATGAAAATGCAAAATCTTCCCCGTGGCTTCCGTCGCTTCGCTCCCTCGGTACTCATTTTTAGCTGAAAGTTATGATGTTGGATCATACAAATGTGGCATATGGTTTATGTTTTTATGCCCAGATTGCACCATTTCCGTGGGAGGGGGATACCCCCTCCCAAACCCTCCCCCTCTGGCTCTGCCCCAGCCCTCAGTCGCTTCGCTCCCTCAGGACTCATTTTTAGCTGTAAGCTATTATGTTGGATCATACAAATGTGGCATATATGGTTTATGTTTTTATGCCCCAGATGCATAATTTCAAGTATAGAAATGCAAAATCTTCCCCGTGGGAGGGGGATACCCCCTCCCAAACCCTCCCCCCTTATGGCTCTTCCACAGCTTTCGGTCGCTTCGCTCCCTCGGGTATAATTTTTGGCTGTAAGCTATTATGTTGGATCATACAAATGTGGCATATATGGTTTATGTTTTTATGCCCCAGATGCATGATTTCAAATATAAAAATGCAAAATCTTCCCGTGGGAGGGGGATACCCCCTCCCAAAACCCTCCCCCCTCTGCTCTTCCACAGCTTTCGGTCGCTTCGCTCCCTCGGGTCTAATTTTTGGCTGTAAGCTATGTTGTTAGATCAAGTTTTTATGCACCAGATTGCAAAATTTCAAGTCCAAAAATGCAAAAGCTCCCTTGACCGTGGGAGGGGGGGGGGGGGGGGGGGGGGGGTGGGGGGGGGTTGGGGTTGGCACCTGTGAGTGTGGTCGGGCATGAGCCCCTAAACACATAAATCGTGAGCCCCCTTCGGGTTTTGCCCCCCCAATCCAAAACTGCTTCCGGCGCGCCTGCAAGCGTGGGGATGCTACATAGCGGATCGCCATTTTGAACTGGGTTAGTTTGCGCGCACCGCATGACACTGAGCTAACGTGCATTACGCACCGTGCGCAACGCGTATGCAAGATGGCGCCGCGCATCTCATTTGACGAATCTGAACTACCTTTAATATACCACACTATTTTTTTTCAAAAGAAATCCTTAAGTTGGGCAAAAAAGGTAAATTTCATGCAACTTTTTGGCTTTTTTTTGCATTGGCGTTCCATACCTAAAAAAGTTATTTATAGCGGAGCGCGCGCGTGTGTACGTGCCCATCGGGTCATGATGTCACATGAGGACCACAACACGGAGTTCAAAGTTCGAATGTGCATGGTTTACATGCAGAGTCTATGACTTGCTAGTAAAACAAACTCGTATTTACTTGAAATTGAGGCTTAACTGAAATGCCTAAGAAATGCATTGTAGCAGGATGCAGCAACACATCTGAGTGTGGGATCCTCCATGATATAAACTTAAACAAATGTTTGCAAATATTGAACAAAATCGAAATAATATCTCTCTGCCAACGTGAGTAGATGCACTCAGCGTGTACGTCTACTGCGATTGTCCTTATGTGACGGCACAAAGATGACGTAATTTTTCTTCGCCGTACTCAATTTTGTTTACGGGGGTTCCTAAAGTGAATTTACAAGTTTATTATTATTTTTTTTTAACCGGGTTTTTCCACGAGTACATTTTTTATTAGTAATCTTCATAAAAATCTACCTTCGATACAGTAAAACACAATTTTAAGGTACAGTTTTCTTGTCTGTGGAGCTTTAAAGGGACATTCGATCCCTCTTTTGCAAGCCAAATTTTAAAAGTTGCGAGGTTATTGTCTTATATGAAAGAAAATGTCATTTAATAGCATGCCTGAAAAAATTAGGGCTTGAAATCTCTTTTTCGTGGAGTTATAGACCTAAAACTAATAACCGTCGTCCAACAAACAATTGTGCATCATACGTATATTCACCCAGTGAGGAAGTTCGTACAAGGATTCCACGAAGTACCACAACGCTATGCGTGCCCCCCTACGTGACCCGCGCTAGCTACGTGACCCGCGCACACATAAGAATAGCATGACCGCACACTAGGCAAAATAACCAAACCTCGCGTAAACTGACTACATGTAATTACACATTCTTCATTTTTGAGATTTTTTTCCGTGACATATCTTTACAAATGTCGGCTTCACAATACCTTTTACAAGAATAAGTACAATATAGGTTGTAATATTATGCTAAATCAGTTAAAGTGATCCAGGTAAAGTGTCTAACTCCACGAAAAATACTTTCAAATGTCCCTTTAGTATGAAGATAATTATCATTGAAAATCATTATTTGAAAAGCGTTGATCAATGCTTTTCAAATAAAGTACAATTGTCGTAGCTAAACACGACCGAGCCAGCACGCGTGGGAAACATTCCAGACGCTACTGAACTTTGATCCAACGTACCCAAATTCCATGAATTCTGTACAGTCTGGAAACATACACGAGTGCGGATATCGTCAACGGCTGATTATTACTGCTACAAATCCATGACAGGCCATAAGTATTCGGTGATAAAATATGAACTCAATATTCGTTTTTTTCACTAGGTTAACAGTGTTCGTTTTCTTTCAAACTTTCACTAATCTTTCAATTGTATTTTACAATGATATTGATATAGGATTGAAGTCTCAAATGTCATTTTGTGCAATATCTGACACTTTACCTGGATCACTTTAAACTCTTTTATTGACCGATATATAGTCTGATGGAGGGACGCATTCGTTTTTCATTCATATAATCCAAATTATAGGGCTGTTCGATCTGATTTGTGTGTGTGTGAGTTTCTTTCATCCCCATCCGTCTCAACTGGAAACTGTTCAGACGTTTTGTAAAAGAGGGACTGTCCCTTTAAGAATCGATTTTATGAATGATTTTGAAGATGCTAAAAATCGACTTTATTGTTCAGTGAAACACCCCCCCCCCCCCTTGATGCATACAAACAAAATAAAATGTTTAATGAAAAGAGATTTTAAAAGTGCAAAAAGGGGTACAAAAATTCAGGAGACCCCTCTTACACATCTCAATCAATGGTCTCGGTCTCGCCCACGACCAGTATCGGTCCCATTTTTGTAAATTACGCACACATCCTTGAAAAATCCTGGCTACGGGCCTGTGAGACGTGTTGCCTGAATCTCGGTGTTGCTGCTGCTGCCCCCTAAGCCCCCATTCCCACGAGACCCCTATCCATAGAGTACCGAAGTGTGACGTCAGAGCTATTCATTGCCATGAGTGATGGTTCTAAACAATGTCAGGCAAGTCATGAATTGGTGATCTAGCGGTTGCTAAGAAGGCAATCGTCCGGCTCCGACCCACTACTTAATGCCAGTATGAAAGGAAAAGTTGTTTAGAACCATTACTATGCCATAACAAAAGCATGTGACGTCACTACTTCGGTACTCTATTACAGTGCGTAATCTACCGTAGTCTGGAGTAGGAAGAAGACACGGGCGTAGACATGTCATTGATACCCATTCAACTGGGGGATGATCTATTCATCCATCCCCCCCCCCCCCCCCAGTTGAATAGGTATTACGCAAGTCGCTACGACCGTGGAAGAAGACGATACTTTAATGAGCCCATCCTCAGGTGCTGGTGCCCGGCAACATAATCATTATTTGAAACTCAAATAATATAAAACTACCTTCTAAGGATCTCACCTCAGTCATAAAGCTAACTAGTATAGCCCCACATTATGGTCACAAACATGCACGCATGCATATATTTTACACCCCAGCAGCCCACTACCCATAATGTACACACACATGCACGCACACAAACGCACAAAAAAAATACATGAAATCTTCACACACACACACACACACACACACACACAACACACACACACGCACACACGCAACGCACACACGCACACACGCACACACGCACACACGCACACACGCACACACGCACACACGCACACACACACACACACACAACACACACACACACACACACACACACACACACTTATCTAAAACATAATACTACTTGTATATAAAAAAAGAAGATTTCATTGTGTAATTCTAATATAGCTTTAATATGCACATGTTATAATTTCTTTTCACATTTAAAAAAGGAATAATATGTTTCACATAACAGTGAAAAGGAAGATATACAGTCTAGTATCAAACATGTTAAAAGAGCAATGGTTTGATATTTACAATGTGATTTGGTAACTTTGTATTTTATTATTTCATCGTGGTAGATCCAAATAAATTATTCAAAATGTTCTCATTATTTTGTTGTTGAATATGAAGTATACCCCTCTGCCTACAGAAACCTGATGGACCCTGATTTAACAAAATTGTATGGGGATTTCATGAATCCAGTTAGGACCAAGTTAAAGGGACTTAGTAACATTGTCCAAATCCTCAAAATCCAATTGAAATTCCAGCGGTTTCCTCATACCTTGTTGTAATCTTTAAAATAAAAAAAAAAGCATGGGACAGGTTTCGGTTTGTCAAATTTCCCTTTCGTTAAAAAGATTACAACAATTTCATTTCCATTGCAATGATTTGTATAAATATTCAAGTGAGAGTACCTAACCTATAAACATGATTGTTTTGCGACATTATTCACAATTTATACATTTTACATGAGATTACTTAAAGGGGTAGTTTAGTTTTGGTAGAGAGGGCGCTGCACATCACAATTTTTTTGTGAGGTAATGAAAAACTGAGTGTCGAATTTGAGAGAACATGCAATTTTAATGGCAGAATAAACTTTATTTGGTCAAAATCGACCCAGAAACGGCTGAAATATCAATAAATATATCTGATCTTATAATTACTTGGGGCCCAAATAATTAGATGATTTTTTTTTAAAAATAAAAAAAAACACTTTTTCAAAAATTTCAAAAGCGTTTTTTAAATAGTTGTTGATGATCTCTCTATTTAATAATTATTTAAATAAAACATCACATGCATAATTTTGTATGAAAAAATGGTTGAAACCAATGCCTTTTTAGAAAGCGCCCTCTTGTGTTTTAATGGCTCTTTTTTTCATGATAACGGGCTTTTTACTTAGTCGTTTGTAATTTTGTATACCTTTCAAGCAGTTGGTTACTAAAGTTCAGGCTTACCAAAACTGTACTACCCCTTTAACATATAGGTTCAAAGCATATACAATTTGGAACTTAATCAATACAAAGAGTTTTTGCATGCAAAACATAAATAGAATGATCAAAGCCATTATTGAAACCATTATCATTTAAACTAATAGCAGACATTTTTTACAAAGCACCAGCTAGATTGGTGAAAATGAATAAAAATTGATTGTCTTTTTGTTTATTTGAAGGATCGATCGACTCATGTAGAATGAAATAATACAAGGTGTATTTGTTTCTTCTTTACTATAATACATATTTTGATTTGATTTTGAGGATTTGGACAATATTACTAAGTCTCTTTAATGGTTTTCTTGTCCGATGCTTTTGTTATGGCATAGTAATGGTTCTAAACAACTTGTCCTTTCATACTGGCATTTTGTAGTGGGTCGGAGCCGGACGATTGCCTTCTTAGCAACCGCTAATGCTATGGTCACAACTCAGAGCGGCGACCGGTCGATTTGTAGCCTGCTCGGTCGCCGCTGGAATTTAGGCATCGCCCAACGATTTTGGGGAAGTCGAGCAGGCTGTAGAGCCCCAGCGGTGCCTGGGCGGTGCCCTGTCGGTGTCCCGTCGGTCACCGGTCGATTTTAGGTCACGGCTGGGCTAAATTAGGGAGTTTCTCCGCGCGGGCGTCCCGGCAGTGACCGACCGATGACCCACCGGTTCCCGAGTGGTCTCCCACCGGTCACCGGCTGATTTTTAAGAAATCGCCCGGCGACCGGACGGTGACCGGCGGCGACCGGACGGTGACCGGCGGCGACCCGCCAGGCTCCGCCGGGCAACCTGGGTTCCGTACGCATGGCAGGACTTTATAATGTTTGATAATTACACAACCTTGCATTTGTTTGTAACCAAAAGTGCGCAAGCGGGCGAGAAATATTACGGTAATTGCCTTGTTTGTATGATTTGTCACCTGAGAAAGAAATTCATGATGTGCCAAGTAAATCAAGCCTAATACAATGTAAGGAGAGTAATGTTTTGGTGAAACTGAATTTTAGTAACCAAAACCTGCATCATTAGACTACAAACTAATAATTATTCTAGAAGGGAACACAAGATTACAAATGACTTAGTAAAGATCATATTATCATTCAAAAAGAGCCGTTAAAACGTAAGCGGGCGCTCTCTAAACACTCATCGGTTTCAACCATTTTGAATACAATATTGTGCATGTGATTTTTTGTTGAAATAGTGATTAGACAGAGAAATAACCAACAACTATTTAAATACCTATTTTGTTACTTTTTGAAAAGAGGAAACATTTTTAAAAAATTTTAACGGCTGGTTCAAAATTATCGAATAAGTGTGGGGCCCCACATTTATTACAAATTACTATGATTATGGATATTTCAGCCGTTTTGAACTGATTTTGATCAAATAAAGTTTATCCTGGTTCTAAATATTGTGCTCTTTAAAATTTTTCACTCAGTTTTTCATTATCTCACAAAAATCATTGTTTGTAGCGCCCTCTCTACCAAAACTCAACTATCCCTTTAAGTACAGTGTCATATTTTAGTGACGAAGATATGACGAAGATATAATACATTTTAGCCTAAATTCGTTTCAGAATTCAGGACTAAAGCCCATAGTGCGGTGTACATGAAATAGTAAAATGATATGATTACATGTAGACTCGCATGTATTGTGTGTGTGTGTGTGTGTGTGTGTGTGTGTGTGTGTGTGTGTGTGTGTGTGTGTGTGTGTATGCGTACATAATATATGCGTGTGCTTAGTATGACAGCCATGAATCAACTTGCAAAACAAAGTATCCATGTTTAACACATTTTCTAGACACCTTTGCATCCGAAAGTCACACACACACACACACACACACACACGCACACACACACACACACACACACACACCCACATGCACACGCGCACGCATACGCACACACACACACACTTTTGTGGAGCGCCTATATAATTATATACCAAACAATGATCGATTTAGGTCAAACATAGGTCAAATGGGTCATCGGCTGCCGAGCGGTCGCCGCCCGGTGACCGACTGATCTCCCAGCGGCGACCGGGCGGCGACCGCTCGGCAGCCGATGACCTATTTGACCTATTTTTGACCTAAATCGCTCGACGGCGACCGCTCGATTAGGTCGGTACCCGGACGGCGACCGCTCGGGCCACCGAGCGTATTTTGGGCGGCGAGTGAAAAGTGAGCAGGCGCCGCCCAAATTTTAACTCCGCGCTAAACTTCAGCGGCGACCGAGCGATGCCTAAAAACCAGCGGTGCCTGGGCGGCCGCCGCTCGGTGACCGAGCGATTTTGGCTAAAAACTCGCCGCCCGGCCGCCGAGCAGGCTACTTTTTGGGGTTGTGACCATAGCATAAATCACCATTCATTGCTTGCCTGACAGTGGGCCGTATGCATACAAACAAGCAATTGCTTATAAGCAAATGCTTCAAGCACAAGCAAGAGCTTGTCAAGCAAAAGATCAAGTTCAAGCAATTGCTTAAATTCGTATGCACAAGCCTTTGCTTGTGCTCAAAGCTTTTGCTTGCACTGCCAAGCAATTGCTTACGTGTTGGACAAAGGATCGTTACGGTTGTGCGAACATCGCACTGCAGGGCAACAACGCTTCGTGCCCGACCTGGCAGCAGTATTTTTTATTACGCAAATAGGGGGGAAACAGCGCGGAGCATCAGGGGGGTTTCTGTGCAGATCGATGGACAAAAATTGCCGTAAAAAGTCTAAAATAACAGGAATTTGATCACAACATAACCTCTGGAATATGGAGCTTGAAATCATCCTGAAACGGTACGAAAAATTGATCCTTAAACGCGAATGCCCTGAGTAAGCAAGAGCTCAAGCTGGTATGGATGTGCTTGAAAAAACGCAAGCAATTGCTTATCAAGACAAGTAAAAGGTTCGTTTTATGCATACGGTTTTAAGCAATTGCTTGTTTGGTAAGCATTTGCTTACGAGCAGTAAGCAATTGCTTGTGCTTGTAAGCAAATGCTTTTTGCTTGCAAGCAATTGCTTGTTTTTATGCATACCGATTCAAGCAAAAGGCTAGCACAAGCAATTGCTTGTTTTTATGCATACGGCCCAATGTTTAGAACCATTACCCATGGCAGTGAATAGCTCTGACGTCACACTTC
Source organism: Echinarachnius parma (assembly GCA_037951105.1). Taxonomy (NCBI): domain Eukaryota; kingdom Metazoa; phylum Echinodermata; class Echinoidea; order Clypeasteroida; family Echinarachniidae; genus Echinarachnius; species Echinarachnius parma. The sequence continues at coordinate 4,924 of JBAMJV010007358.1, read as the reverse complement.
GGTACTCTATAGGTAGTCCAATACGGAATGTGGCGAAGTTTTTAAATTTGTGTATCTCTGTCCGCTCTTTCCCGCTAGATGGCGACAAACCCCCACTTTCCGATCCCCAGGGTAGAACACTGAAGTAGAGGTCAGTGGGGCAGAACAGTCTCATACTAAAGTGGTTTAGTGGGGTTTGTCGCCATCTAGCGGACAAGAGCGGACAGGGATAAAACATAAATTCGCCACAGTCCAAACTAGACTAGACTAATTATACAAGTGGCCGACTTTGATAGGGCCCCAGTAGAGGGTACAGGGGACGTATTAAGGATTTTGGCAATTTCTTATTCTCAGTTTTCAACCAAATGACACATACATTAGACAAACGACATCCCTTTTCTTTAGAACAGAATAAACATGACCTCTAAATAACAGCTCCGCTTATTGACTACGAATTATTCTAATTTGATCTGCGTTCAGCACATATGGGCAGAATTGAAAAATATATTATTTTAGATTATTCTATGGTCTGTGTCGGTGTTCTTCAGATAAGGGCTTGAAAGCAAATGCCAGAAGTGGGAAACGCCCCACACAAAAAAAATGAAATATATACGCTGTTATTACCAATCATGCGAAATAATATATGTTTACTAAAACGGGATTATAACAATTTTGCATGGAAACAGCCTACTTATTGATATATTTGGAAAATTATAAAACTGATTTGCCGCAAATCGAGTCGCCGACGGTAACCTTGTATGTTGATATTCATATTTATGGAAATAACCGTACCATAATTGAATACTATTCACTGTTTTTCAATCATTTCAAAATTTGAAAATGTTACCTCTGATATGCACCAGATAGCTCCATTCTAGTGTTAAAATTGCCAAAGCTCCCTGGTGTGGGAGGGGAAAACCCCCCTCCCACACCCCCCCCCCCCCCCCCCCCCACTCGGTCGCTTTGCTCCCTCAAAATATACACTTTCGCCCTCCCTAAGAAAATACCACAGCGCCGCCCCTGTAGTATGGTACAGTTCACTAATAAAGAATTGTATCAAGAGAATGCAAAATGATTGGCCATTGTATTATATTACAGCTTAAAAAATTTAATATTTTAAAGTTCGAAATCATCAAACATGGGTCAATTTTTCACAAAAAATCCTTAGACATGGGTACCTATTTACAGCAAAAGGACCCTTGGATGTGGGTATGGGTTCGGAGGTTTCAGCCGCACACCCCCGTCCGACTATAATCTGAGTACGACCCCCCCCCCCCCCCCCCCCCCGGGACAAAAACAACCTCAATAAACGCATACATATGCTTTATCTACTCTTGTAAATAGAATGTGTGTTATTCCGTTTCTGCGATCGTTCGCTTCAGACGTCATACGTGACGATCTTCGAACCGTTGTTCATGACGGGAATCTTGGCGCGAGCGAATCGCTGGATCTCCGACCGGCCGATGGCGACCAGGTGGTACTTCTCGTGCTCCGTCAGGTCGCGAGCTCCGATCCTCTTGTACAGCGTCATCACCTCCTTGTTCCACTCGACAACCGTCCCTTGGATCGCATTGCATCGCCGCTCCTCCGAGATCTGGGTTAAAAAAATAAAATAAAATGGGGGCAAGAAAAGCGTTCGTTAGAAGAGTAGAGCGATTTTGGCAATGATAACGATTACTTGATGGGGAGAATGAGAAGGACAATGACGTTACATAGCTTGCCCTGCACCATCGATCATTGCATCGAGATTGTATTGAAAGTTAAAGGGGTATTAGTACAGTTTTGGCAAGGCTGAGCTTTAGTAACCCAAACCTGCACAATAACATTACAAACTAATAGTTATAACTCCACCATGCTCGAAAGGTATGAACAATTACAAACGACTAAGTAAAAAGCCTGTTATCATTCAAAACAAGCCATTAAAACACAAGAGGGCGATCTCTGATAAAGAATTGGTTTCCACCATTATTCATACAAAAAAATGCATGTGATGATTTGTTGCAATACTGATTAAATAGAGAGATCATCAACAATTATTTAAAAACCTCTTTTGAAAATTGTTGAAAAAGTGTAAGCATTTCTTTGATTTCTTTTTTAAATCATCGAATAAATCTGGGCCCCGGATTTATTCTGATTGGAAATATTTATTGATATTTCAGCTGTTTCTGAACCGATTTTGATCAAATAAAGTTTATTCTGTCATTAAAACTGTATGCTCTTTCAAATTTGACACTCAGTTTTTCATTATCTCACCAAACGATTACAAAACTGAACTACCCCTTTAAGACTGAGATGATCTGATGATGATGATGACGTTGATGATGGTGATGATGGTGATGATGATGATGATGATGATGATGATGACAATTATGACAAAGACCACGATGGTGATGATGATAATGTTGATGATGGTGATGATGGTGATGATGATGATGGTGGTTTGTTTGTTTGTTTGTTTGTTTGTTTGTTTGTTTGTTTGTTTGTTTGTTTGTTTGTTTGTTTGTTTATTTCCGAAATCAAAGTGCAACGGGGGATTGACCCAATTCAGCGGGATAAAAAAAACCAAAATCGCTGTTCTTCCTTGGGGTCCCACAATTAGATACAGTATATACAATTAAACGTCTATATACAATGATTGCAAAATAGAGAAATTATAATTTCATAAATTATTCCATATTTTGTACACTAAATTAAAATTGGTGACATTTAGACAAATATTATATAAACACTTCCAATTAAGAACAAATAATTCCAACGCCATTTGAACAATTCAATGAGAGTGAAGGAAAGAGAGAGAAAAAGAGTAAAAAATGGAACTGCAAATATTTACAATTTTATGGAATATATTCATCTAAAAATATTTGAAATGATCTCAAACTCGTAGCATTACGAATTGCAATTGGTAATTGGTTATACACTGAAATTCCTCTGTAGAAGAACGTTCTTTTACAACAGTTTGACCTAGGTTTAGGCAAATTCATAACTTGACTCGAACGTAATTCATAATTGGTACTTCTCAATGAAATATTATCGAGCATATAATCAGGAGTTAAATTTTTGTAACACTTTATACATCATTATGTACAAGTGTTTCTTATAACGTTTGTCTAGAAAATCCCATATCACAGTATCATGAACATGTTGTGTAGATATATGAGAATACGGATTAATTCTCATTATGATTCGACCCGCTCTATTTTGCAATTTTGCAATAACAAAAGAGAAGCTTTTGAAGCAGATTGCCAAACCAAGTCTCCATAATCAAAATGAGGAAGTATAACAGATTTATAAATGACATTCAGATTCATTTATAGTATTTATAGTGGTGACGATGGCTATGATTGTCATCACATAGTCATGTCGATGACGATGATGATAATATTACATACGTGGTTACATTAAGTCAATTAACAATTATTGTCATGTGGTGTTATGATTATCAGCAAAACTGGAAGAGAAGCAATATTTTAAAAATTGTCAGCTTATCATCAACGTCTCACACCAAATTGGTAATCCCTGCCCCCTTTCTGTCGCCTCCTCCATATTCTCCATGTATTGTTATATGACTTTTGATACACCATCGTGTTGTGCCCTACATTATTAACAAATAAATTATTGAAAGCAGGAGCAATTGAATGCGAGTCCGTGATTTCATTTCCATTTTCAACTATTACATCAGAGCATACTTTCTTTTTACTTTTTTAGAGATCATTAATAGTTTGCCATAATACCTTTAAGGCCCAGTCCCATACTGACGATTTTCACGGCGACTCGCAACGACTTGCAACCAGGCGATTTACTAGAACGAATCGACTCGATTTAGCCACGATTTAACAACGAATTGGGAATAATTGTATGGCGATTCAAGACGAATATTCGTTCTTCGTCGTTGTTCGACGAGTCAGTTCGTCTTCTTTTGTCTTTAACCATTGCGGTAGAAAAATCGTGGCAGAAAAAAAAGTTGTGGTCCCATAGTGGCGATTTTTACGGCGACTCGCAACGAATTATCATTCGTGGAGAAAATCGCTTGAGTCGTCGCGAGTCGTTGTAGTTCGTTGCGAGTCGGTGTTATTCGTTCTTCGAACCGTTGCGCATCGCGAAGAACGCCATGAATCGTGTTAGCACAACGAATGTTTTGAACCGGTTCAAAACTATCGCCATGTCGCAACGATTTCCTCACATTCTTTTTATGGAACAATCGGGCAGTGCACAATATGAACAATCGGACTTGCTTGAGTCAGTTCCACGGGCGTAGATCTGTCATTGATACCATTCAACAGGGGGATGATCTATTCATTCACCCCCCCCCCCCCCCCTCGTGATGAATAGGTATTACGTAAGTCTCTATATACGAGTCTACGCCCATGGTCAGTTCAAAAACGGAAAGCGGCGCTCTTCACAACGAAGCGATACGAGTCGCAACGAATTGCAACGATGTGGAACGACTTGACACGAATATGCAACAGTAAATACAATGATTTTGGTGAAAAAAATTGGCTCCGCTTTCACGATTTTCTTCACGATGCACAACGTTTTGGGGGAAGAACCGATACGATGTAACACGATGCAACACGACCTAAGCGATTTTCTCGACGAATGTCAAATCGTTGCGATCGCCGTGAAAATCGTCAGTATGGGACTGGGCCTTTACATTCCCTTGATTAGATTCTATTTTATTTGAATAATACCGTTTACGTGATACACGAATTAAAGTCGTTAATCTATTTCTATAATGCTTATATCTATCTTTATTCTGAGAGGTTGGTTTACGCAATGATATTTTATACAAACGATTGCGAGTTAAAATTGATTGCATTAATCCCTGAGTAATCCATGGCTGTTTTATACTAATTATATTATCCTTTTTTTAATAAATGGCATATTCTTATCTATATAAAAAGAGAGTTTATGCAAAAAGTTTTGATATGACAAATTAGCATCTTCA